>QFFB01003575.1:0-35615 GCA_003316465.1 Ramaria cf. rubripermanens | reverse complement strand
CATCAAAGAAATCCAACATCCTGAGAAGGAATGCAACATACCTTGCCAATCCCTGACCAACCCGTTCAACTGAGAATGAGACACCTCAGATGATGGAGATGAAGCTCCAAACTTGGCAGAAGCCATTGCAATGTTGGCTAGGAATCTCTTGGCCCCCAAGAAGTCCTCCACCCAGACAATCCAAGAACTGGAATGCTATAATGAAGCTGACACTTGCAAGCTCCAACCCTTTCTAGTTCAGTGTCTACTAAATTTCCAGGACAGACCAGAAGCCTTTGTTGATGATACTGCAAAGATAACCTATATGTTATCTCAAAGAAATGGCCCTCAACTGGTTTGAGCCTGGTCAATTCACCATTAATGAGCATCCAGTTTGGCTTTGTGACTGGGCTGAATTTGAGTCCAAACTGTGGACCAACTGTGGACCTCACAGCCCTGAAGCCAAAGCCAAGGTCAAACTCAAAAACCTCCAAATGTGCAACAACCAATGAGTCACAAAATACCTCATTGATTTCAACCAACATGCCACTAGGGTCCAATGGGGCAATGCTGCACTATGCCAACAACTCTACAACAGACTGCTAGCTCAAATCAAGGATGAAGTCTCCTAAATGGGCAAACTGGACACCTTTACCAGACTCCAAACTATGGTACAGACCATTAATGCCCATCACTGGGAACAACATTCTGAAATCACTCAGGAAGCAGCACCCACCAAGTCCAATGACCAACCCAATAAAGGAAAGGCCCCAGCAAACCCAACTCCAAATTCTGACAAGAGGTCCCCCAACACTCCAAAGGCAGGAAACTCTGGTACTAACTCCAGAGCCTCCAGATCCTCTGGTTAGCCATGATGGACCCCCAATCTTTCCTTGAAACTCAGAAAGGACAGCAAGTTGATGACACAAGAACAACACTACCCTGACAATAATCTGTGTCTCTTCTGCAGAAAGACCAGACATATGGCAAAGGAATGCTCCCAAGCATCTGCTGCCACTGTGAAGGCACACACTACCTTGACTGCCTTGGCTGCCAAGAAGACAACCTCCAATACTAAGCCCATACTGGAGTCAAAAAATTTGTGAGCAGCCCTCCAAACCTCATGCCAAAGGAGGACTGCATTGTAGCTCCTGGTGTGACCCACAAAGTACAACTCAACACATCCACTCTTTTCAGTCCAAACTCCTTGACACTCTGATTAACCTCTGACCTCATTCTGAACACTCCATTCCTAACCCTCATCAATTCCAGCTCAACACATAGTTTCTTCAAATCCACATTTGTCTCTGAACACATACTCCAAGCATACAACATACACTTTGTAAGTATTTTGAATCATAGATTGATATCCTATTCAACTTATAAACCCTGTCCTTTAGAGGATCAGAAATCTGTCAGTTACTCTGTATCAGGCATCCAGCTGAAATGTTTCCCTCACATATGCCAAGGCAATATTCCTCTCAAACCAAGTGGTAACCATCCTCTGATCCCACTCTGATTCTTTAATGGTACAACCAACAACAACATCATCCATCAAGCTGTCAACCTTCCAATCCATTTTCCCTCCAGGGCAGTTGAATGAAAACAGGAAGTATCTAGGGTAATATTGATGGAGAAGCAAAAGCTGACAATGATTGACAAAGAATGTGTACCAAATGTTGTAGCAGAAACAACTGTTGGGAAACCACAGTCAGCAACCACCTATGTAAACAACCATGCAGTCACACTGCAACAATGGTACAACAATTGCATGACCAACATGGTAAGATATTTCTACAGCACACCAGTACATTGTCTCTATTGAAGGCATTAGGGAGGATTTGTTTTCAGCAATTGCTGGAATAAGAGGCTGAAACTTTCTTATGTTACAGCTGAGGTAGAGTGCTCCACAAATGCTCCACAGTCACTGCCACAAGCTGCCTCAAGGCTCTGCTAGAAACCAATGCAAAACTGCTCCTTGAACTGCTCTCTAGCTACATGTACCATTGGATACACTGAGAAACATGTTGACTAGAGCACTCAAGCTTACTGAAAGGGCCATATGCATGCACCCTTCATCACTCAGTGATCTTAACCATATTTTGGTGTTTTGTTGACCACCTTGGCCGGGTAAGGATTGGGAGCTGCAGTATCTATTTACGAGTTTGATAAGAGGCTGAGAGGCAGTGAGGGTGACGTTGCGCTCGGCAAAAGAGACAGCAGGAGCTGCGAGTGTCCAGGTTGTATACTTAGTTGCTGTATGGAGCGAGCACGTTACGGCTGTGCCAGCTGAGCTGTGGTTTACCGCGTCGCAGTGATGCTTTGCTCCACTTTACCCTGAGGTGGAGCATCAAAAAGCTGGCTGTTCAGCAATTGCTGGCACCTTCCTATTGACGACCATAAGTATCACGACGTTAGCGTGACGTCAGGACAACGTGCCGTGTTCAGTGCCGTGTCCCGCGAAGCCTTATAAATGCAGCGAAAAAATTAATAACGCATTATAAAATGAGCAGCGTCCATTCATACAAACAAAGGTCTAATTAGATAGTTATCTAAGTGACATACAGCGCGCTTGGTAAACCAAGGGGAAAGCCATGACAAGCAAAGGCCCTTGCCGCCCCCGCAACCTCTTTTTCATAAATTTCAAAGCCCGCACTTTACCGCCACACTAACACAAACTTACGGTAAGGGCTCAACTATTCATGATTAGCCGTTCGGCAAGGTCATGTTATTGATTTTTGTGCAAGCCTCAACATTGTAGATCCCTACCATGTCGTCGAGATCCAACAGACCACCTTCATTAGCCAACTCGTCCTCTACACAGCCTCCACCACTGAGACCCGCGCTCAAATCTTCCCGACCATCCACTCCCTTCAATGGAACACCTCCTGATACCGAAGGCTCTCCTGTTCTTACAACAAGTAACTCTGAGTTTTTCCCTCGCTCGCTGACAGGCCTGGGTCCGAACGGATATACGTCGAAAGTCGGCTTCGACACGTTTCAAAACCCGAACGACGCCACGCTGTTCTCGTATACCCTGCAAGTGAGTGCAGTCACACGACCTCGGGATTAATTACGGCTGTGTACTAAGTATTGCGTGTTCAGGTGAAATCTGAAGGTTATAAGCGGACACGAAGTACACGGTCATACCTGTGCGCCGCCAGTGGCGACGAGAGTGGAGGCAATGCTCTAGATTGGGTAATGGAGTCGCTCATACAGGAAGGTGACGAGTTAATCGTCTTTCGAGGATTCGATGGGGAAGATTTGGGTGTGTAAAATCTTAATACGTCCAAACTATATTAACCCCCCACCCTCCTCCCGAAGCAGATAAGCAGATGCACGAACAGCGACGTGAGGAGGCACGGGAGCTGATGAAGTGGATTCGAGAAAAGAATGACGAAGTGGAATCTGGACGGATGGTAAGCACACCACGGTCACTCTCGATCTCAATAATATGAATACACTATGAGAAGGTGTCAATCATAGTCGAATTTGTTGGTGGTAAGATAACGGCTTCTATCGAACGATTAATCGCCCTGTATCGACCGGATTCTCTGGTGGTTGGTACGAGAGGACAAACAGTCCTGCAGCAGTGGGGAGCCGCATTTGGGGCACCGGGTGTGGGAAGTATATCCAGGTAGGTTGTAAAGTCGTCAAGCGGTCCAAAGCTGTTTGGGCTTATCGTGCTTCAACAAGATATTGTGTCAGCAGATCCCCTGTCCCCGTCATTGTCGTACGGTATGCTATATGACTTATCCTCCAACGTAGTATACCCGTTGATCTTCGTTATTCTTGTTCTCGATAGCCCTGAACGTAAGGTGCGCAAAGGTATGCAAAAACGTCGGGCTGATCCAAAGCGGGGGACTCATTTTGAAGGGTAGGGTTCAAGATTCACTGATATGCTATTCTCGGTCGAGTTTGACAAACATGACTTTCCAGATTGGAACGACCTCACGCCAGCGCATCCTCTCCCACCTCGGGGCCCGTCGCTGAAGGAAACCTTCGGGCAACGATGTCTCGTTGATCATTGTGTCTCCTTATTCATCAAGCTGTCCTCCTGCCTTCGTCGCTCTCGCAGGCACCGTCCGTCTTATACTCCGCACCCCACGCGTCGCCCATATATCCAGGATATTCTTTTTATTGTTCTGCACCCTTGCTGTCTCATCACGTGTACTGCAGCATCTCTATTAGGACACGGCTCTGAAGGCGGGATAGAATGCCGCAATAGAAACTGCTAGCATAGACTCGACTACTTACTTGTATTATACCTCAGGCTCGAACCTGCATGGATGCACGTACAATTAGATTCGTTCCCATGAGTTCGTTCAATTTGTCAAGCCCAGCATTTTCGTCATGTATATTTGGTGTCTGAGATGGTAGCAGTGGCTGAAGCCATATCTTGGATTTGACATGATTGGAAAATAGGAGTAAATGTTCTCAGTCGGGATTGAGCATCGAGTTGACGAACGTGTGAAGACGACGGCAATATAGCGAATGACGAGTTCTTAATCTATGTTGCGAGACAGCGGGTACTACCGATGAAATCTAGGCACCCGCGATATCATCATGTCGGAGAAGCTAACTTGTTATGAAGAGCGGGCTTGAGTATAGAGAATAAAGACTCCTGTGTGTCTGGAAAATATTTAAGAGGCACACAGTAGTATGAAGAACGGGCTTGAGTATAGAGAATAATGTGTGTCGTCTGGAAAATATATAAGAGGCACACAGTAATATATTGAGGGCGTGGGTAGGCACTACTTAACTAGAAGGTTGACGCAGACAGGGATGAAATATTTTATTGTCGTATATGATAGTCCTGTGAATATTGTTCATCAAGAACTTGATGGCCTGATGTGGTAGAACGTACAACATTGATGTCCGCGTTATGTAAATACTCCTCGTTCTGTGTCGAAACTGGCACGTCTGCAGTGGCATTATCAAAATTAAAAGCGTTGACTTGACATCTACGGATCTATCTGGTGCTTGCATGTTACTGACTGTATTATCTGATACTTAAACCGTATCAAGAAAGCCAGGTTGATCGTTATAGTAAGCGGGACGACCTTATGCTAATGAAGAAATAGGCGTTTCCTTGCCCGCTGGTTCTACACGACTTCGGAAATGTGTGGAACGGTAGTGCCTGTGAATTAAGTTTTGCGCTGAACCAGGTCGGGAGCGTACAGACACTGACTGCTCGGGTCCGCGCCACCATATCGGAACACGGCCAGGTTTGAGGGGTCCGACCAACGCTCAAGAAAATAGATTTGAGGACATGCATTTGATTGACAATGAGACCTCAGGATTTATAAGGGAATTTAGATCGTGAAGTCTAGACTTTGTGTTTTTTCTTGGTGTCCACATAATACAACTTGAGTATCATACATTTATGGTATACTTATCTAAGTCAAGGTTTGGCTCTCAAGGAACGAGTAGCAGTGACCAAGAGTTGTCGGTTTGGACTGGGCAATATTCGGTAGGATTGAAGGTCATACTTCCTAAATTCCTTGTGTACGGTGATTTAAAAAAAACGAGAGTATGGGCCGATCCCAGAGTGCTCTTGCTTGCGCTTCGCGTTAGAGACCGGGCATAAGAGCCTGCATAGTTTCACGCGATTATCTAGTTCTGGTTGCAGAGCATGAGGTCAAAAGCAATGGGGTTCACCACGGGCAATCATTCCCGAGAGAAATACTCAACTCCAAGAACAACCTGCTGACCGAGGCATCCCGCCAAGTAGGGCTCGAGATGTACGTGCGGAGGTGGTGAGACGTCTCGATGAGAGCTTGATGCCTGAAACACACCTGTACCAAGCAATTTAGTAAATGTGATCATGCACACCCAAGGGGGTTCCATGTAGTGGAGGTTGGGTACATCGAAGATAGAGCATCTACTACCGGCTTGGGTTCATTCATATTGATTTAGAGCGCACAGTCAAATGTATAGTTGGGTATTGGTGGCTTGCAAAATGCGCCGATGGCAACCAGATTCTGATGAGCCAGTGGCAGTATTCCAGTATGCAGGTGTCTTCTTAAATGAGGATCAAGGGGTCCTACATACCAGAATACTGCATTGTGTCGTGGCAATCCAACAGCCTGAGAGGCGAAAAGCTGCTGTATTTCGAAACCAAATGCCATGCAAGTGGGGATGGTAGGTGCCATTTGACTTCGGAACAGTACTTCCTGTTAAAATATTTCAAATCTGCATGCCTGTGTGAGCAGAAGGACAAGGTCTTTAACAGACTAAGAATATTTCGCGTCGCTAAATGGAGTGCCACCTTGAAGACATTCATAGTATCGCAGCATAGAGTCTCAATTTCACAGGGAGGCACACAATAAATAGCAGTGGTGTGCATAGAGGCGTCGTGGGGCAGCTGAGCGACATAGGCGTTGTTGGTCAAGTTGCTCGATGTGCTCTAGGCTAGACAAGCTGCGTAAATATTTAGCCCACCATACGCCGTGAAACATGACAGACGCCTTTCCGTAGCATCATGCACATTGGAACACACCAGTCTGCGTGACATAGGAACGAAAGAAAGTGGTAACGCGTCAAAACCGTTGAACGTTGAAGCCTAGTTGAAGCTAGAAGTGGTTGCCGAACCGACGGGCGTCTAAACAATGACAAGCCCCCTTCTTTGTCATCAGCCATTCCTCTGAGCAACTTGGTCTAGCTTTCACTGTTCACAATTCCGAACGAATGCCATGAGTGAGCAGGGAGAGGTCCTGGCCAAGTTGTCCAAGAGTCAGAAGAAGAAGAGGGCCGCCCAGAAGAAGAAGGTCGGTTTCCTCATCGTTGGCCGCTGTGGCGCTGACTCGTGTTTACACAGCTTGCGAAGACGATCGACAAAGCAAGTGAAGAACAGAAGGCTGCAGAGAGAGCTCACCGGCTTCATGATGAGCTCGACGCACGAATGGTACTTGGTAGCGCAATGATCATCTATCCATCGCTCACACAATGGCAACACACCAGGTTGAGCAATTTCATGACCAGGCTATGCGAGCTCGTGACTTCCAGATGCTAAATATCCGCGGGAAACTTCTGGCACATCCAGCGCAGAGGTGTGTCGTATCCGATATACTTGCAAAAAGGCCGTTCTCACTGTATTGGCAGCTTTCTCAGGGCGTTCACCAGTCTTCGACAAGCTATGGGACGTGAAAGTTATCCAAATCGAATCTTTCATGCCCAGCGATTGTACCATCTCGGGATGGGTAACGTTCCCTTGCCTTCTTTGTCGGTAGCGATGGGTACCGCATCTTACATCCCTATTAACAAATTTCTTTTGGAGGCGAAGGAGGAGCCTTTGGAGGAGAACAGCCAAAAAGGCAGCGAGGGAGAAGGAAAAATAACAATGTTCAGGTTTGCTGAACCAGTAAAGCATGGTCGGAAAGGGGCGTTTACGGACATATCGTGGGGCGCGTTAGGCCTAATGGTTTGGTACCCGATCTTGTCTGTCTGCATGGAATCCGGAGACAAGCTGTCGTGCATTGCTATAAGGGACACGTGCGTTATGCTCCGGACATGTTATGGTATATTCCGCAACGACATTACGAGGTGAGCTTTACACCCCGACTCCTCCTCGACCACGCCTGATCAATCGAATTAGGCTGGAACAGTTCGTTTTCGATACGAAGAATCACAGTAATGTGAAGCAGCTGGAATGGATTGCGCGTCGTGTGGAAATCCCGCCGTCTCCTCCCCAGACACCGCCCCGGCCTTCATCTGGGCCTGAGGCAGCCAACCCACTTCTTACCAGAGACCCTTTCAGGTCACCCGTTGTTCTTACGAAACGGTGGTCAGACTACGACGATGACGATGAATCCCTGGGATCTCCAATGTCGCTTCCGATCACACCGGAAAGCTCATCTGATGTCCCGGCATTAGACCTGGGCGGGTGTTCAGATGGATTGGACGTCGCAGGACAGAGACGAGCGCCGACAACAATAATTGCGGTTCCATCGCTCAGTGACCGTTGGTTTACTAATAACAAGACCATCCTGCCTACTCCACGCATTTCAATTTTCATACCTGAGAGTTATCCCCGTTCATACCAAACCACGTCTGAGAACACCATGAAGCTGCAGTCATCTACTCTGAAGCACGTGCCGGGATCGACCGGCAAACATCGAGTGCGGGCTCGTCTTGAGCATTGGGTTCGGGTGGACGCCGAGAGGAAGCTCAGAGCGAAGCTATTGCTGACAAGCGCGGCCAAGAAGAAGGCTGAAGTAGAGGCCGAAGACATAATCTACAATCGTATGGCCGCCATCGCTGGTCTTAACACCGGGGAGACGACCTACGCTGGCGAGCCTGATATTTTGGGCTCGGGCCGTGGACTCTGTTTGGAGGACATTCGTGATATTCTGACTGAACGTTTTAGGGAATTAAAAGTGCCCACAGCCGATGAAGGCGTGTCCGAGCTTAGGAGCAATGTGATGTTAGTTCCCAGCACTGAGGGGTGGATCTGCACGCATATGGGTGAATCACAGCCTTAATAATGACAGTATGGATACTTGGTGCGCTCGTCTGATTTTTTGTTATGACAGACGGGCAGCAGCTCCAAATTGTTACTGCTCAGGAGCGTCACAAGACGAGTGTCGCAGGAAAGAAGTTACATAAATAAACAAATGGTTCATAATGTGTATTGGGCGGAGACACGTAAGAAACACGACCAGATTCACAACGACCTCGCGTGAAACGCGTTCACGCTGGTACAGGTATTGTAATATTTGTCGGTGGATCCGGGGGAACACTAGCCACCGAGTCCAGAGTGTTTGAAATTCAACATCTTGCCGATAGAACACAAAAACGAGAGAGGTATGGGAAGACACTTGACAATAGGGTCCAGGCTGTCGCACACAAGCTCAGTTTAAAGCATCCAGAGACGAGAGCACAGATAATTAACATCACGAGCATTAATGTACTGTGAGAGCTTGTCGTCAGATGCAGTCACCGCTGAGCGCATAGCCGGTGTAGGCGAAGTCGTATGCAAAACTCAAACACCCTTCACTGGGATGTTCATTAGTACTATGAGTGATCCCATATGGTCGTCGCAGATCAGCACATGTGAATTGTTCTCACATTCCTGAGAGAAAAAAAAAAGAGGGTCGCAGGATTGGGCCTGATTGGGCCCCTTTGGAACCCCACGGTCAGGATGCAATCAGCCGGCCTTGAGAAACAAGCATAGGAGGAGATAATCTTGGCTGTTTGTGATTTCCGAAGATATTTTGTACAGTATCGAATAAGCATTGTGTTTGGATCTAAGGTCTGAACATTACTATGCTGACTTGGAAGAAAGAACCGGGTCTTACCCCTACCTCTGGCAAGAAGAGGCGTAGCATAATCAGGTTTCTCTTGGTTCTTGGTTGTTGTGATAACCCTGACATTTTGAGATGTGTATCAGCGCCAATATGACGTAAGTAGGCCCATGAGGCCCCACAGAGTCGGTTATCGATATCTCGATTCTCTTGTGAGCTCCGCTCTACGCCGTGTAGAGCCTCTTCGAACTCGCGCTTTGGCACGAATGATTTGCATTGCTGGTATACCTTCCTAGGTTTCTGCACTCTTGTCCGAGGCAGGGAGATGTCGACATCTGCCAATCCGCCATCTTCAGACCAAGAGAAAAACCTCAATTCCGCCTTGTCTCGTGACACTTCGGTTATATCGTCTTCTTCGTCTTCTTCCTCTGTCCTAAGAGCTCCGGTACCAATCCGCAACTATCCTGCATCAGGATCAGGTTCTTCTTCTCCAGTTCATGGCTCTCCATCGCGACCTCCTCCTTGGCTCTCCCGACATTTTCGCCAAGATCCTACAGAATCTCCGGGAGAACAGGCACCTCCAGTGAAACCAGCTCCATCTCCAGACCCTTCAATAGGAGTTCGGCATCGCATGTCTTCCCCGGACGATTTCGAATTTGGTGAAGAGCTGGGCGGAGGTTCTTGGTCCACAGTACATCTCAGTCTTATGACTCCATCATTCTTGCCCCTCATGCGTCAGTTTCCCAGGTCGTGGAAGCTGTACATTCGCCCACATCGAAGCGATACGCCATCAAGATATTGAACAAAGCCCAGCTCTTGAAGCAAAAGATGACACAGTATGCCGTCGTCGAGAAGAACGCTCTGGCTATCCTCAGTTCGGTAAATCATCCAGGCATTGTCCGTCTATACTCTGCATTCCATGATTCCACGTGCCTTTGTGTGTCATTTTTTTTTGCGTTCCTTTGTCTATGTCACTCCGATTATTGAACACTAATTCGTAGATTTGGTATTGGCCTTGGCTCCTAATGGGGATCTTAGGGAGCTGGTAAAGAAAATTGGCTCACTATCATTACCCTGTGCACGATACTACGCCGCGCAAGTCGTCGACACAGTGCAGTGGATTCACAGTAGAGGGATACTTCATCGGGACTTGAAGCCAGAAAACATTCTCCTTGATGGCGAAATGCGTATAAAACTCACGGATTTTGGCTCTGCGTATATATCCAAAAGCCTGGATCTCTGTGAGTTGGTCAGGTGTCATGTGTTACATACGAATTCATTGGCATTGGTAGCGCCCCGGACAAGCAGCTTTGTCGGAACTGCAGCATACCTGTCTCCAGAGCTGCTTTCGAGTTCTTCAAAAACCACCAGTCAAAGGTTCATGGATCCTCTACCTTATCACATCTGTGGCTAATCTTGCCTGGTTTGCCTCGTAGCTCCGACATTTGGGCAATCGGCTGCATCCTGTATTACCTCATGGTTGGACAATCTCCATTCTTAGCTCTCAACGACTACCTCAGTTTCAAAAAGATCGAAGCATTAGATTACACCTTTCCGGATGGATTTGACTCGGATGCTAAAGACTTGGTACAGCGTCTTCTTGTGGGTATTCCTTTTTTTAAGCTGCCGACGGCTTTTGTCAACAAATGTCTTTGCAGGTTCTTGATCCTTCAGACCGTCTAGGAGTGCCTCCCAAATCATCAACATCCAAACTTCGTGAACATCCGTTTTTCGTTGGCTCGTCGAAACCAGAGGGCCACCCTACGCCATATATAAACTGGGATACTCTGTGGTCGGATCCGCCAGTGGCAATTGCGCCTGGTTTAATTCAAGTTACTGAGCGTGAACGACGGGAAGAGGACGGAGATCCATTTTCGTGGGGTGGCTTTGTCCAAGAGTTCAGTTTAGTGTTGGACGACAATCCTGTTTCCGCAGCCAGCCCAGGGGATGACGGACTTACCGAAGTGATTTCGACCAAACCGTTGCCCCCACCGTCTAATACTGTAAATGGAGAACCACGCGCGGTGTCTTCATCCATTTGCCTGCCTTCCTTACACGAAAGATCTGTAACTTCATCTACTTCTCAACCTGATACTCCCAGCCGGATACCCAACTCGGAAAGCAGATCCGAACCTCCTGGGCCTGATACCAATCTGACGGGCAGCATAGATTCATGGTTCTTATCCTCCTTCACTTACTTATAGCAGTTATCTCATGGTCTATATTTTCAGGTCTTCTATCTTGGTGCCCTCCGAGGCTGTTCGTTTGGCGACACAAGTGGAAATGCGTTCTCGCCATCGACTTATTATTCACAAAACTCAGCAACGGATGCTCGTCCTCACTACTCTGCCACGCCTTTTATGCGTGAAGAAAACAAAGAGTACCCCAACATCCCAGAATCCTGCAACATCTACCCATCTGGTTGTTAAGCAACAATTCAGCCTGCCTGTTGGAGGTATCGTCACTGATCCCCAACCCCGAGGCCAAGTTCTTGGTGCTAATATCCGAGGAGATCGCGCCTTTGTCCTGGAAACCGTGAGTCTGTTTGGTAAATTGTAATGTTTCATTGACTTTAGGTGTCATTTATCAGCCCGGGAAGTTTTACGTGTTTACGACTTCCAACCAGGTTGAAGCCAGTCGCTGGGTCAAGACGATTCAAGCACTTGTAACGCCTCCCGACCGTGGCTCGGACTAAGAGTTTTGTCTCACTTTTCTGTCATGAACCTTTACTGGCTTGGCGCATATTATTATTATTGTCTTAGAGTGGGGTTGGAGTTGGTGCGTATCTTGACGATTTTGCCAATAATGATCCCGCGACCCGTCCTCGACTCAGCAGAACAGCCCAAAATGGCTGGGAAGTTGGAGTCCTCGATGAGCCGAAGCCCGATTTGGAATAGTAAAAAGACAAAAATGTATTTTTACTGTGTACTTTTCTAAGCTATTTCTTACCTTCACTCCGTGGGATATACACATCAATGGTGCCCATCGTACTTGCTACACGCCTCGCGCGTGCGCTAGCTATGCCTATCAGATAACCATGAACACCCGGACGTATCGATCGCCCCGCCTGATGTTAATATTTCCTGACAAACATGTTTGACATGGTCTTTAATGCAGCACTGCTTTACGACTTTCCTCTTCCTTGAGACTCATTTGCCAGTCTATTCATTTCGTCTATGCAGCAAGGGACAAAAAACTTCTCCTTTCCAAATATGACATGGTAGTATACTAAGCAATTTAACTCGGGCTCTGCGTCTGGACAAGGAAGAAATTTTAAGCTTAAAGTACTTTGGTCTTCAACTGGTCGACCACAGACGGGTCAGCGAGCGTGCTCAGATCTCCGAGCTGGTCGCCTTCGCCTGCAACGATCTTCCGCATGATACGGCGCATGATCTGCTCCGCGCGTCAGTATCGCGGAACAACGAACGATCGGTTGAAAAGTACCTTGCCGCTCCGGGTCTTTGGGAGGTCGTTGACAATATAGATCTTCTTGGGTGCTGCGAACGGACCGATCACTTTACGCACTTGGAGAGTTAATTCCTTGGCGAGGGCCGACTCGTTATCACGGTCGTAGTTGAACTCGCTGCCAAGACATTCAGTCAGGGGGAAGGAAGATCCTATGATGACGTACGGCTTGAGCGTGACGAATGCATGGACGGCTTGGCCGGTCAGTTCGTCCGCTGTTCCAATTACTGCAACGAGAACGAGATGAGCAATGAATCACAGTTGCAGGAGGAGATGCGTACCAGCAGTTTCAGCGACACCAGGATGCAAAATCAGGGCAGACTCTATCTCTGCAGTCGACAGACGGTGTCCGGAGACGTTGATTACATCTAAGAGACACGCAAAAAATCAGTGAAAGCATGTTGTGCTTGAAGGCGATCCCACCATCAACACGGCCCTTGATCCAGATGTAGCCATCCTCGTCGCGCGCAGCACCGTCTCCGGTATAGAACACACCAGGGTATGGCTGTTAAAGATGAATTAACGAGTTACCAGCAATGTCAGGTTGCCTTTGCCGACCTTCATATATGTCTCTAGATATCTAGATGCATTGGCACTTGAGCACTGTACTCGTTGCGGTAGGATGGAATTTAGTCACACACCTTTTATGATCATTGTACACGGTCCGGGCGATTGATGGCCAGGGCCGCTTAATCGCCAACACACCCTCCACACCATTGCCTTCCAGTTCCTGATAGCAAATTATGACGTCCACATGCTTACGGCTGGCAGCACACGCACCTTCCCCGTTGTCGGGTCCAAAATGGCGGGCTCGATGCCAAAGAACGGCACAGTTGCCGAACCCGGCTTCGTCTCAATCGCACCGGGGAAGGGCGTGACCACGATCGATCCCGTCTCGGTTTGCCTGCCTATCGCGTTTATGTCGAGGCCCATCTCACATGATCATGACTCACCAGAATGTGTCGACAATCGCGCACTGTTTTCTTCCGACGTGCTCGTTGTACCAATGCCAAGCCTCGGGGTTGATGGGCTCGCCGACACTTCCAAGAACACGCAGAGAGTCCAAATCGTGACCCTCGACATGGTGGTGCCCAAGTCGGCGGAGCAAACGGATGGCAGTAGGAGCACTGTAGAAGTGCGTAAGCTTGTGGGTCTGCACCGCCTGCCAATATCGCGAGGGCGAGGGGTACACAGGCGTGGACTCGAACACGGTCGTGGTAACGCCATTGGCAAGCGGACCATAGATAATATAGCTGCCCGGCATGAGAAACGGTGAGACGCAGAAATGAAGCCGAGGTGACATACGTGTGGCCTGTGATCCATCCAACGTCTGCCATGCATGCAAAGCGGTCATCCGGATGGACATCGAAGACGTATTTGACAGTCAGCGCTGCACCGAGAAGGTAGCCTCCCGTAGTGTGCACAACACCCTTAGGCTTGCCAGTGGAGCCAGAAGTCTGAAACGACAATTAATGACATCACGCTGATAGCGTAATCGATACACACATAAAGAATAAAGAGTGGGTCCTCTGCAGCCATCACTTCAGGTGGGCAATATTGAGGCACTTTGGCCGTCTGCTCGTGCCACCATTTGTCTCTGCCTAGCGTCCAGGGGACACTTTTTCCCGTCCTCTGGAGAACGAGGACGTGCTCAACGAGCGGACACTCTTGGAGCGCAGCGTCAACAATTGCTTTTGTAGCAATGCCTTTCCCGCCCCTGCGACCTTCATCAGTTGTGATGACGACGCGAGATTTGCAGTCCTGAACACGATCACGAAGAGACTCGGCCGAGAATCCGGCAAAGACGACCGAGTGTACTGCGCCGATACGAGCGCAGGCAAGGAAGGCGGCAACAGCTTGCCAAGTCATAGGGAGATACACAGAGACAGTGTCGCCCTTTTTGACCCCAAAAGACTTGAGAACGTTAGCGACAGCGCAGACCTCACGGAGGAGCTCAGCGAAGGTAATGTTGCGACCCTCTCCCGGCTCATCCGCCTCGTAGATGATCGCGGTCTAGAAGGGTGTGAGCAAGACGTAAAAACGACAGACACAAAGCTGAAGCACGAACTTTGTCGGGGTTCTTGAACGCCCACCTGTCGACACAGTTATAGGATGCGTTCAGTGCACCCTCCTGGAACCAAGATATGTCGCCATTCTCGAAGCTGCCTGAGCGAACCGTGGTGAAGGGCTTATCCCAGTAGAGAGTTTCGCGTGCCATCTGCAAGTGGTCAGTCCGATGGAAAATAGATAATTGGAACTCTGAACGCACCTTTCCCCACCATTCGTCAGACTGGGGACCGATGGTCTTCGCATGATGCTGTTCGTAGTCTACTCGTCCAGGCCCAACGTGAGGCTTAGGCCTTCCGCCTGTGCCCTTGACACGGGGTGCTATGGGATGGAAGGAGGCGGAGTGTTGCTCTGCAGCCATGATGTGGTATGAGAAAAAGAAAGCCGAGAGGGGTACCACAATATATACCTCACGTCCTGCGGAGAGCCGCCGCGCCCCGTGACTGTTCCGTTTGGTTAGCGCCTCGCTTCTCCCTTTGCCAAGTCTCGCCCTCTGGATCTAAATCGAGGGCCTCATCCATCTCTGACTGAGCTTTTATTATCCAGATCAACCTTGTCCTTTTTTATCTAGCGAGCACTTGAGACTAAACCAACTCACAGTAAGAGGACTAGTATTAGCGCTGGTGACCCATTCTCTACACAAGCAAGCGGATTTTAAAATTTGCAGCCAAGAGTAATACTTACAGTACTGTACATGGAAAAGGGAGCTATGTTTGTATGGTAGCTGTGCCAAAGGGGCAGTATGGGATTGAATTCGATCTCGCCATAGGAAGCAATGGGGGGCCTTTCACACGCCACTTTGCGCAAGCGTTGAATAGCTAATAGGTAATTATGTTTCACTGACGCAATACAATTCTGACTTAGGACCTGCCATTCCAGAAATCATTAGGAGCATACGGCAATTTTCGACGCTAGTCGAACCACAGGAACTAAATTGCGCAAAATCCACTACTAAGTAAATGAAGGTATGGGTGCTCAAGACAAACCTAACATCCTGAAATGTAATCTAGGAAACTACAAAGGCAGCCCGCTCAGGTTACAGCTTATATGACCACATGATTCCTGCGCTCAGAAACAGCTGCCCATCTGCAGGATGTTTGGAGAACCATAGTTGGCCGTTGTTTAGTGACAGGTCCAGAGTGTGGTAATATTATATCCCAATAACTGCGAAGCCAATTGAACGGTGCGCCTAATAATCTTAATCCAGTCAGCTAATGAATATAGAAGCAACACTCGATCGTCTCTGATCCAAACTTTGTGATATCATCTTTTATGTCGTTCATCATCGAAGTTGCTGGCTATAGGAATGTCACAGTGAGCCGGCTTGAACCCTGCTTTGTGATAAATGCTATATTTTGTCTTACCCTCACTAAAATTTCAGGGCAAAAGATGTCACTGGCCGGTTCCTAAACGGTCGAGCACGTCCTCCTCATGAGCCTGAAGCTCTATGGATGAATTGTAATAACCACGCGGCAGCACAAGGCCACGATGGCCTAGTAACAACAGCTCTAGCTCGCTGTGTCATAGTCGTCGAGTACTGCGTTGAAACGAATTAGCGGAACGAGTCTGATCTCAACATATCGGTATGCTACCTACCGGAATTAAGATGTCACCCTAATCATGTGGTGTTCGCATTCACTCTTCGCGACCGCATACTAGAGCTCGGCATGGTACATTCTTGTGTGAAGTCCGAGTGTCTCAAGTTGTCCCGAGACTCTCCAGAAGTCCATCTGAAAGTTGAAGTCAGCCCCTACATTATTTTTCCGTTTCGCCGCCATCAGACCTAAGAAGTTCGAGCATAGTGACATTGAGCCATCTCGAAGGCGGAGTAGTAAGCTAGCGAGCGACTGACCTTAGAAGTACCAGCAGAGGAATATTCATGCAATAAAATAAAACCATTCAGCACGCTGGTTTAGCACGTAATTCACGCTACCACAAAGTATTAAGGTTAGTTACCCAAGAAGGAGGCACCTGCAGGGCTCGTGAATAAAGCATATCTGATGCTAAGAAAAAAATCAAGTACATTCCGAGCACATAGCACAGGAATATCGCTAGGATCCAACTCTGGTGTGGCGCGCACGAAGCTCTGGGGTGGTGAACCAGTGAAAAATGACTCCAGACCGATAAACCACTTGATCATGGAAGATCGCAAGGTCGCAAGGTTAGTGTTCATCGCACAAGCTCTATAGCATATCAGGCATGGAATTGAATGGTGCTATTCACGAGCCATGAGTCCAACGCTCAACAACACTGGTCACGAACGTACCTCCAAAACTATGCCTTACTTCACTTCCAATATAATATTCATCTGTAGCGACAGATTTGCTGGCCTGATTATTCGGGCACCATTTTTTAGTTCCCAAGAATGGGCGGTTGTAGCGGTGGACCTCCCTCAGGGTCACAACGACGAGATTCCAATCTTGCAAATAATACTTAGGGGTCTTTCTGTCACAAACATTAGTGTGGATATGGGTAAGCATCAATGTGAGGACGGATAACCTATGAGCGGCATGATACATGAGCTCTGTGCATGAAATGAATGTCCTGAAACGATACAACTGGCGCTGTATAGAGCCATTAGTTACTTCGAGACGTACTTGAGACCTGCCTGAAGATCTCCACGGGCTCACCAACTGTCTAAAGACGAGGATTAAAGGACCGCATAACTCACACAACAATTAGATCAAGATCCGTGTAATCTGGGACGATCAGAACTTGAGATATATTGCAACGCAATGGTTACTTGGTACCGAAGCCAGAGTTTCTGGACATATGAAGAGATGCCAGCTTCGAATGGGAATCTCGAGGGGGGAACCATGTAGGGTACCACAAGTGTCGTCTGACGTCTTGATGGATCAAGCAGTCCGGCGTTCTGAGCATCGCGTGTCAGCTGCTAGTCGCAGCTTATAAGCTCAGATTCTCAATCGATGCACCCATCGTTGAACTTAGAATATGCCATGAGTACTCTGGCAAGTTCTTCCCGTTGTCTCTACTCGTACCACCGAATGCCAACGAAGTAACAGCCATATATACTGGAATCGGAAAGTGGAGAATCTGGTGCAAGTCGTGTTCCCAACGCATATGACTAAATAACCTTGCCTGAGGCGGAAAAGGCTGTACCACCCTGCGTCCGCATGTCCCTGACGAGAAACCGACCAGCTTAAGTTACTAGAGGTTTCGATCGCCGTGATGCATGCTTGTTCGCAGGGTGAAATCATTTATATCCGATGTCTCCATGTGTAAACCATCAAAGTCCAAGGTCTATTAGAAATGGCTGCCGGTAGGACATCCTCCCCCGCCCTTCCCCCCTCCCAGAGGCATAGGCTAAGAAGGAGTTAGGGGAGCTGGGTCCGATCCAATTCTTGCAATCCCCAGGCTCCTGAAACACATGTCAGTTACGCGGAGAAAGCGAAGTTCGAGATAATCACCCGTACACTCTTCGTAAGATAAGAGGTACTGCCGAGGATGGTTCACACGATTAAAAAAGCAACTATGCCCAGCGTGCACTAAGACAGAAGAAACAACCCATCACTTTTTATTTGAATGTCGCGCCCATGAACATGCAAGGCGCAAGCTGAGAAGGGTGCGAGATTTTCATCTATCAAAGAACTACTAGGGCAGCCAGAATCAATGAAAGCCCTACTGGAGTACGTAGCTGCGATAGGCAGGTTAAAAGGAACATTCGGTGATGACTCAGCGCCCCTCTCTTAACATACACCCGAAGCCGATAGATAGAACACTCACGAGATTGAATTCAAAGCAGGCAGGCGAAGCAACATGCACAGATGCACAATAACTATGCACCCATTCTCCTCACACTCAAATGCACTTGCTCGCGCAGCATTGGGAACAGACTCAACGTAGCAAAACGATGAAGAGCGCTCAGAACCACATCTGCTCCTTTATTCTTTTTGACTGCGGCGCTCCCTCCCAAGAAATAAGCACAACAACCTACAGCTAAGGGAGAATGCCTCACCTCACAAAGGATGGAGCGGTAAACGGTTCAAGGAACTGGAATGGTGGGAGACGATGGGTCTGTCACCGGTGCATCCGCTCGTCCGAGGACGCAGTGGGTAGGGAGTCCCGGGGAGAGAGTGGAAAGGCCCACCCATTTTAGGTACCAAGCATGTTTGATCATATTCACATAGGGGTAGCGGTAAGCTGAATTGCAAAAACGCAAACCAACGATCGTCGTGATTCATCCAGTTGCTTTCATTACAAGTCGTGCACTGGAGAAAGTTGACTAAAGAAGATCGAAAGCTTACCGTCACGGTCAACATACGTATCACAGTTCAAGTAGGATCATTACCCGAAACCGTTTTTGTGATTCCGCACACGGTGTCACTGATGTGACGGTCCCTGCCAATTGTGCACTCCGTGCTACTAACTTAAGCACTATGGCAGGTAAGAGTAAGCTTCACGATGAAGAAAGTGAAGATCGCAAAACATGGAAATTGGATCATGCGGAGACCCTCTAACCAACGGACATCTTTTGGGCTGAACAGTACCGATGGAGTCTCAAGGATACTTGCTGCGTCCACGCTACCATCCCAACTGGATACCCACCTGGAAGAGAACCAAAAAGTACATCACAGATTGCTAGGATAACCATCCGTTACCTCCGATGGTACAGTGTTCTTTGAATTTTATCAACACCTAATGGCCTGACAGAACAATAGCGAAAACATGTGATGGATTCCATTCGTATTTCAGACGTCAAGTAGTCATGTTAAAATGTATATTTCAGAATTAGAATTCAGAGAAGTAGGGATTGCCAGGCTCTTCTCCAGCGAGCCTTTAGCGTTGAACCCTAGGAGTCATTGTGTGCCATTCCTCGAGTCCTCAAGGTTCCTGATTATGAGGGAGTGCTGTTCCTTATCTGTCCAATCCTCCGTCCATTCGTTTGACCCAAAATCTGGACATTTGGAGAATCTTTTTTTGTTCTCATCATTTTATTCGACCACAGACTGCGTCTATGGCGCATCGTTACACGTGCTCTACCTAAATAGCACGAGCCTTTTCCTTCACTCCCTGCGTCCTCACGCGGGCGATAGCACGGACGACGGGTCCTGCCCCCGTCGGCCCATTCCATTTGGGGAAGCTATCGAATTCTTCCGTCAAGTCTTCGAAGAGCGTGCTTGTATACCATTCGTGCAGACATACATCGGCAGCATCTTATGGTTCAGAGAATACAATCCACGCACAATCACCATTGCGCAGAACTGCACCCGGGATTCATAGAAACAGATACAACAAACTCAGCAATCCTTTCACAACAGATATCTACTATGTCGGCAACTTGATCAAGATGAAATTTTAACATCTGTATGTCTAAGTTTTGAGAGGCCAGCTGCTCAGAAACAGACACAATTAGGTCAAACTGGGGGGGTCGGTGTTATGGTATTCTTGATTACGGACATGACACACGATGAGCGATCGAAACGACCAAGCATAGATGAGGTTGTGGCCTGTTTCGAGTCAAGCTATTGTTCCCTCAGCTTGCTTCTACTCTGTTCACATGCAATTTCACAAAGTGAGGATGAAGGCACTTCTGCGCTTAACAATATATTCATTGCTTCCATCGCATGCCGTATGCCTTCATACCAATACTGCCTGTCCCTAGAGCAGGTACGACATCTGACGCATAACGTCACGGCAGAGACCTTGATCGTTCCAAGTCTTGAGAACATTGTCTTCACCCCCCGAAGGAACGCGGTGATGGATGGAATCTTAGGCTGATCCACTTGCATGTCCACTCTTACACTGACCTGTCTTATCATAGGCTCAAGCTTCTACTAAAAATAGCGCACCAGACCAATGTACTAGGGAACTGTCGACTGAGGGTTTACTGCGTCTTCGGCGTTTCACATTTGTGCCTCGCATGGTGGAAAGGATTAGTACAATATTTAGTTCCAGAAAATATTCAAAGGACCTCCTGACTCCAACATCCACGTTGCTGCTAACGCCTTGCACATTCTCGAGTACGATTGGCCGTTTCAAGCGAAGTACTAGCTGCTCCGCTCTCCACACGTGCTCCAACACCCCATCCAAACGCATCCAGTGCACGTTCCCATCATGCTACTAGTTCCGAGCTCATATTGTGCTCAATTGATGATGATCTTAAACGTGGTATCGATTAAAATAATATACTGCATAGTACGGAACATTATGCAACTGATATCAAATCGTCGAGTTCTTGCGTGATATGAATAGTTAGTCAAGCTGACAGGACAGAAAATTGGTGATTAATAGAAGAGTCTATGGCATATTCCCAAGTCTCGACATAGATGGCATTAGATAACAATGCCTCAAATGGGAGTCTCAGGCAGTACCACGCTTCATCGGCATGTCCATCATCGAGACATCATTGTATGCCGGTGAAACCAGAGGATGCCACGTGCACAGAAGTTCCGCCTGAACATACTAATCTTCTGGAGCCCGGCACGCCGTGTGAGCGAGCTCTTCAGGGATCTCAGGGAGCTGGGACTGATGAAATGAGTGCCCGAATCCTGAGATCTTTCACAACACAAGTACGGCTTGAGAAAATTGAAAGTCACGGAGATCAGCTTGCACACCCTCGTCAGGAAACAGCCATTGCTGAGAAAGGTTTTAGCGAGGAAGATGTGTCAGTATATGAAATTATACCAACATTGCTTCAAAGCGCAAGATAGTCAATATACAGTACAGAGAAGAAGCCTCAGCCGTGATAATTCGGACCTCTTTCTTCCCAGTGCCACGATGCATGGTACATAGTAGAAAGGAGCTTGTTCTGCCTCGGAAGTAGACTCGTGGAAATGCCGTCCCAGTCGGACAAATCTGGTTAAAGCAAACAATAGTGCCTTACGACTAGGTTACTATTGGTGGCACTCCGCGGACGAGCGCGCTGTACACTGTTTATAGAACCCACTTAGGGAAAGAGGCAAGTGTAAGCATTTATTTATCTGGAGCAATAGGTATACATCGATTTGCGCGACTGATTGGAATTACATATACATGTGGCAGACCTGAAGTGCAAAATGCAACCATAAGTATTGGTGTATATTACGCACTAAAAAGACGTGAAAGAGCAATCAGTCTCCTAGCCCAGAAAGTCAAAACAAAACAAGAACAAAACATCAAACTTCTTCCGATGAACCGGCGCCGGAGGTAAGTATCATGTGATCGCCTCATTGTCCTAATGTCACGTGATACCACCTCGTTGCCACATCCGTCCCACAGATCCTGCCCTATGGCTGGCGCGACCAAGCTTCATGAACGAGAAAGCGAATATACCAAAACATGGAAGTTTACTAATTTTTCAACCATCGAACCAACGGAAATATTTTGGGTTGATCATTATCGATGGCTTGAATCTCAAGGATATTTGCTCCGTCCTCGCTATCACCCCGACTGGATACCGACCTGGAAGAGAACCAAAAAATAT
Source organism: Ramaria cf. rubripermanens (assembly GCA_003316465.1). Lineage (NCBI taxonomy): Eukaryota > Fungi > Basidiomycota > Agaricomycetes > Gomphales > Gomphaceae > Ramaria > Ramaria cf. rubripermanens. The sequence continues at coordinate 13,436 of QFFB01003575.1, read as the reverse complement.
ATTAATTTCTGCGAGGACAGCAATTCGTTGCCTATAATGGTGAGTGCTCCGATTGCTCGTCAGGTGGCACCGAATGGGCCTGACAAGACATTAGCGTAAGCATGTGATGGATGCCACTCGGATGTCCGACGGTGAGACAGTAACATTGAAGAGGATAGTCAAGTACGAAGGCTCCGATGAAGTGGGGATTGCCAAATTCTTCTCCAGCGAGCCTTTAGCTTCAGATCCTAAGAATCACTGCGTGCCGTTACTTGACGCCCTCGAGGTTCCAGAGTATGAAGGAATGGTTCTCCTTGTCATGCCTATTCTCCGTCCTTTCAACCGTCCAAGAATTTGGACATTCGGGGAAGCTGTCGAATTCTTTCGTCAAGTCTTCGAGGTGCGTGCTTGTATGTCTTTCGTGAAGATCTACATCAACAGAATATCATGATTCAGGGAATCCAGTTTATGCATAAAAACCATTACGCTCACCGGTTGGTCTCCAGTAGATGCAGATAGTGAATGTATTAAAACATATGTCAAGCGATTGCACAGGACGGAATATTATGATGGACGCCAGCAAGCTTTTCCCCAACGGATTCCATCCTATTGATATCGATTTCGACTACAAACGCAATCGTACTGCGCGGCGCTGGACTCGCACAGAACGCCCACCAAAATATTTTCTAATTGATTTTGGTCTATCCAGATTCTATGATCCCAAGCATGGCCCACCGCTGGATCTTCCCGTTCGTGGTATTGACAGAACTGCACCTGAGATTCAAGGAGATAAATATGGTGAAGTCTGCAATCCGTTCGCCACCGATATCTACTATGCTGGTAACATAATCAAGATGCAATTTTTGGAGGTAAGTATGCTTGCTCTCAGTAAAGGTCCCTTGCTCAGAACCATCAATAATTAGGTTAGGTTTGGATTTGATTTTATGGTGCCGTTGATTACAGACATGACTCAAGACGAGCCATCAAAACGGCCAAGTATAGACGAGGTTGTGGCTCGGTTTGATGCCATCTATCGCTCTCTCAGCTTCGCTCTCCTACGATCACGTATTGTCTCACGAGATGAAGACGAAGGAGCTTCTCAGTTTTACAATTTCTTGCATTTCTTCCGACGCATGCGATATGCTTTCATGCAAATCCCTCCTGTTCCCCGAGCAGGTATGGCACGTCGTACAAAATGTCATGGAAGGGCCCCTAACATTTCTTTAGTTTTGAAGTCCCTGTCATCTCCCGAAGAAACAGCCGTACCTCTCTGAGCTCAGAGTCAGCCTACACAGGATGCATTGGAGCTTGAAGCCATGCTCACCTTCCACTGCGTCGTCTCACTCTATTTCGGTGTTAAAGAACAGCGGCGACATGTGAACTCAGACGAGCTTATTTTAATTCATGACATTTTTTAGATATGGGCCTGTTATAAACAACAGTGTAAAGGACACTATTTCAATTTTATCTTCTTTTATCTCCATGGACTCTGTAATTACATCATTCTCTTCATCCCATTCACATTCCTCCATTTTATTCATTACTTCTAATCCAGATATCTTTCATGGACCTCACTGCCTTCATCCTTCTTTTCTCATTCATCATTCCAAGGTGCTCTTATATGCGTAACATCGAGCTGACAATATCAACGCTGGACACGAGTTGAGGTGCACAACTGCGCGTATATTTCATTCGAGGCGCATATATGCGTACTAAACTGAGTCGAGGCACTTCACAAGTGTAGCATTTCATTTTCTTATTACTTCCACTGATCAGGCCTTCATTCCAACTTCAAGTCTGTGTGCGCAGTGGACCTGAACCATAATTTCAACTTAAAGAGCCAGGGGCTCTAAGTATCCCATGCTTTATTACTTTCCCCTTTAACTCCTGTCTACTCTTCTAGTATATTAGAACAAAGTAAATAGTTTAGTAATAGGATGGACTTTACTTTCTTATGCCCATTTCCCTTCTAGTATAAGTGAATCTTTGAGTTTATCCCTTACTGCGAGTTCTCAGCTTCAAGTTTACAAGATCAGGTTATTTACTTTGAGTTAAACCATGTTCCGCTCCTTTCCCCTATCATTAAAACACATCTGACATTTCAATATCACATTGCTTTTACAGATTAAGAGTCTCCTGGACTCCCGATGACACAAGCTGCAGTTATCACACCCCCTCATCCAAAGCACGACATTCACAAATTCTGGACATCAAACCAAAGCTGACCAGGGACCACTGGATGTCCTGGAAGCAGGAGTTACTTGCTACTGCTAGAGATAGAGGACTATTCAAGATAATTACCGACACAGAACTGTACTCAGATACATCCAATCACACTGTCACTATCACCAGAGGGGTAGAAATGGTTGGCAGTGCCCCCCTATCTCAGCTTCAGGAGGAGTGGAATAACAAGAACAACATCATTACAGTCAAATTCTGCTTTGTATATCTCCTGAATTCTAGATGGCGATAGACACCACCATTCAGTGTGCTGAAGCCTGGAAGATCCTGACGAAGAAGTTTGAGTCTACCGATCCTAGCAAGATCAGCATTGTCAGGACAAGATATGAGAATTACCATATGACTGAGGGGCAGCCCATCTCTGCATACATCACAGCCATGAAGAAATTCCAGAATCAGCTTGCAAAGATGGGTGAAACTATAGGAAATTCCACTCACACAGCAACACTTCTCAGGAATGTGCTGGAATCCTGGAGGCCCATTGTGCAGACTATTCGCATGAGAGAGATGTGGATGAGATTGAGGAGAGGCTGGAGGCACATGAGGCAGATGTGAACATGGTGGAGATTTCAATGCAGGCAGCCATGGCCTTTGCTGCTCAAGCAACAACTATAAAACAACCGATAGGCTTGAGTAATACACCTATAAATCAATATTTGTAAGTTAGGTGCATATACCTATGCCCATGGCCCTTAAGACCATGTAGATCAGCACATATGACAGTATATATTCTTATTAGCTCATTGTATAGACCAATGGGTCCTGATACACATGGACTCAGTGTATAGTTACACCGTGGGAACTACAACATAGTTCCCACAATTCTTCACACATACTATTACTACATACTTGCTGCAATCCTATAATTTGGTTGACTTCAGTCAAGTCTTGTGATAAGTGTGAGGATCTTACAATATTGCTGCAACAACTGTCATAAACAAGGACACTGAGCTGCAAGATATTTCATGCAAGGGGGAGGGCTAGCAGGGCAGTTTCAAGATTGTATTTTAGGGTAAAGATATAACATCAGTGTAATTCTGACATGGGCCTATGGTTGTAGTGTATAACCCAAGAGTAGTATACAATAAATAGCACACATTCTCAAGGAAAGGTCACCCCAGTTCAGGTGTTCCTTTCGCTAATCCAAACACTTCTGCAAAGTGTTGCGAATAATGGTCTCGGCGATGCCCCAAAGGGGGTGTAGCAAATAAGATCAAAGGTTCGAGCTCACTGATAGGCACAACTACTGATGTGGCAGTAGATCATTTTACTAAGGGTTTTTCTACTAGTGAGAGGTCAAATAACAATATAGACATATGATAATTGAACTAGAGAATTATACAGGTGGAATAGAAGTACTTATAGTAAAAAGCAAATGCAGGGGGAAACGGATAGAGAGGGGCTAGAACACTGTGGAGTTGTAGCATGTGCTAGGACATGGAGTAAGGGTCAAACTACACCTTCATGGGGCAAGGTGGCTGATGGGATCTATAAGTGAAACCCATTGGCTAGACCAGACTTCTGCCCTCACTCGGTGGCCCTGCACCCTGCAGGGTGGACGTGAATGATGTGAAGTGAGGGTGAAGTACTGTGGCATAATGGTGAAGATAATGTTCAGTGACCAGCAAATAGTTGTGGGAGTGATATATATGTGGAGGTGGTGTGATGGGATATTTTGGTGATGGCAGGGGTCATGGGTGGCATGATTGTCTGGTAGTATACTAGAAAAATGGCAATCCTGACAGGCAGCAGCTGTGGGGAAGGGTGACAGGTCAGGGGTGGAGTGGACCAGCATGGAGGGGTGCAGAAATGGGGAGAGGGGGATGAGGAATTGGGATGCAGCTGACATGGGGCGGAAGCAGTTGGATGGGCAGAGGAAGTACAAGTGGAGGAAGAGGGAGTGTGAGTAGAGGAGTTGAACTCAGAAGAGGAATGGAAGGAGGAATGGGATCAGGAACAGGAGTTTCGAGCAGAGGGGGCAACTGGCCAGGAGGAGGAGGAAGTTTGCCCACAACATCATCACCTACAATGACATCAGCTCAGCTAGCAAATACATTAATGAAGAACATCGTCATGCTGGCTCACATCAATGAGGTTCAGGACTTTGAATCAACCAGGATCATGCTATCAACCAATTCTTCAGCACTGTTAGCTATATAAGATAATGCTCACATGTGGCTGGTCAACTCAGCAGCTTCAAGTTATTTATGCAGAAATGTCAACCTATTCCATGATTTATACTCCATACTGACATTGTCGATTGAAAGTGCAAGTGGAGACTCCTTTATAGCCAACCAAAGGGGCACAGTCCATATTTTTATTCAAAGTGACACATTTATGCACCTTCTGCCACTTGAGTTAACCTTAGAGAATGTCATCTTTGTCCCAAAGTTGAATGTGAACTTACTATCAGTCAGGAAGACGACAACCGCTGACGTTGAAGGAAAATTGAATGACATGTATCCAATAGCTTCAAACTCCAAGGAGTCTTTAAAAACTCCAAGCTCCACACATGTCTATTTCATCTCAGCTATTCCGTCATCTCAGTTCAGCCCAGCCAGATGATGCAGCCATACCCATCAATTTATCAGTTCATTATCCCATGCCGATCACTAGCACAGCTTCAGACCTTTGAGTCTCTGACATCACCCTCATTATCATGATGGTCACTCGATTCAGAAGATGTTTGAAGACATGCTAAGCTACGCCATATGCTTTATCCCCAGTCACCAAAAGCAGCATGGCTATTGATGAAGAAATCACATCCTTATAATCTGAAATCATATGCCATAGGAGACTCTGTATTTTTCCAAGACAATATGCAGCCATTTACATTCCTTGGATATACGGGCAAGGTCATTTGCAATGAAGGAAGGGAAGAATATGAGGCAGAGTTTTAGGCTCCTTACCCAACAAACCCTCCCATGTCGATCTGTCTCAACCTTTAACATAGAACTCCTCAAGATTGTATACGACTATCCCCTCCTTGCATTCTATCATGGGAGTGGATCAAGGAGAAAATTAGGAGCCACTTCTGTTGTTGATTCATCACCCTCTTATCATGACTCAATTGTGATGACTAATACTCTGACTCATCTTGGAGTTGGTGGACAATTTGTACAACTATGATTGGTAGATATTGTTAAGACCGGGGTCTACGCATGGAACCTCAGGGCGAGCTCAGAGCGAGCTTGTCCAAGGGGGATCAGTAAGGGCTTGGCTTCAGCTTGTATGCTGTGCCATCCACTAGTGCACGTTCCCTTAATTTTGGAGCAGGTGGACAAGAGGAGCGGGAGGACTAAGAGGGGATGGAGTGGGAATCTAGTGGGGGATTCGAAGGGTATCTAAGTTGATTTCTGACTGAAGAGTGAAGTACATGTAGAGTGAGACTTATATATGGATAACAGAGGAACAGGGTCGGACAGAAATAACTAAGGGAATCATAATAAAGCTTGGGGATGGATAAGAATGGGGCTCGGGCTTGGGCTCAGACTACTTCAGGATGGGCTTGGATAAGGTCGGGCTCGGAGTACGGGCTCGGGACAGGGTCGGTTACCCAATGGGGTCACCAGACATCTGCGAGGGACCGGATCATAACAGTATTACCCCCTTAAGGCCAAGACCCTCGAGGCTGCAATAGAGTAGTTGAGTTAGCCTTTCAGGAGTCAGAGTGATTTGGACTGAAGTTTTTTGAATTCGCCTTTGATGAGTCAGCTTGTGACTGAGGTTAGTTAAAAGCTCGGAGAATGGGCTGGCAGACCTAGCATAGTAGTCCCAACTTTTGTGATTTGGGGTTTGTTTTATACGATGGGAGAATATAATTCAGGCTTCAAGTGAAGCTGAATCGAGCAGAGGTCTGATAAAAGAGATGGTTCTGAAAGAATTCCAATATATGCTGATTATCTTAGCAATTTCTGTGTCTAAGAACTTCGAACAATTTAGAGGAGGTGAGTGTTATTGCTACTACTATTCACAGCGCAAAAACTAGTTATTTATATGTAGAAAATCAATCGGGATGAGTATTTCAAGTATGGGTCACATGACCCGGCGGTACAATGATCGTCTGTCAATACTCCTAAGTGTTGTGTGGTAATGAATGGGGAGTAGAGTGTAATTGTGAACATGTGAGATATATGTGAAATGGAGGCTACATGTAGGAGAGCTGAGGTGTGTGCTCCGTGACAGGAATTGCAATATATGCGCAGGGCAGGCTCGACGCAACGTGTCCTAATTATAGAATGAATATGACCGAGCACCGGGGCCGGATGCGGGGTAAGATTGTCTCCGATCAGTGATGTCACCACTGGGACATCAACACATGCAGGCGCTTCGGCGGCAGGATAGTGATGGATATGAGGTCATGGGCTCGGTGTAGGAAATATATGTATTTTGGGTCGAGGAACGTCTCGGGCGGTTCCTGTCTTTGAACAGGGGTTGTAAGGAGGGTATTTGATAATAATACCCCAGGCATTCATTAGGTGTTGTGAGCAGGAGATGTTAATTTATTTTTTAGATTTTTTTGTTGTGACTTCTCTTATTTATTTATAACACCAACATCCCACCCCAAAATAGAAAAAAAATGTCTACCACCTGTATCTCCCCAGCTAGGCTCCACACTGCTCTTCCTGAGCCCACTGCCAACTCAAGACACACTGACTTCGGCCAAGGCACTACCTGAGGCCAAAGTTCGCATCAACATTTGGGATACCTTGGCGATTGACATGTGGAAACCTTGGTTTGAGGGCCTGATCAGAAAGAATGTAAGTTCGCTTGTTGTTTTCTAACCTTAGTAACCTCATTAATGAGTATCGCAGTATAACCGGCTGCAGATGGTCTACCATCCGCATGCTGGGGCCAGCTACATCACTTTTTGGAGTGCAAGCCAGGCCAAGGATGCGTGCACTGAGTGGGGTGTTGGGCATGTTGTGGAGCAAGTTTGCACCACTTGCAAAAAGTGGGGCAACTTGTGTCTCTGGTATGTCATCTCTGACCATGGGGACGTCGACCTGGGGGCCTGTGTCTGGTGCAAGATGCAGTCCGTGGTGTGTTCAATCACACAGCGGCGTTGGCAGAAGCAGGTCAGGGGCAAGGGCAAGGAGAAGGCCCAAGGCTCAGGCAAGAATGAAGCCAAGGGGTCGGGTAAGGAGAAATGGAAGTGGGATGAGCAGCAAGGAGGAGGATGAGGTTTGGCCGAGGAAGAAGCTGAGGTTGAAGCAAGTGGTGGAGGACAGTGAGGATGACTGAGTGACGGGTAAGGAGGAGGAATGGACTTGGAGGATGGAGGCAAGGGCAGCAGGCTCGGCCAAGGAGACCAAGGTTGGAGAAGCTTAGGCAAAGGAGCTGAGTCGAGCGGGGAAGGTAGCGAAAGGGAAAGCAGAAAGGAAGGCAGTGAGGAAAGAAGAGAGGAAGGAATTGTTAGAGGCAGTAAGAGGTTTGGGCTATAAGCTAGACAGGCTGACAGAGGAGGTAAAGGAGAGTAACAGACTGAGGAGTAAGGCGGATAAGGAGTTCTTGAAGATGAGGAAGGAGATTAATTATCAAAAGCTGCTAAGAGTGGCAGTAAATTGGGATGAAGAGGAGGAGTGGTAGTAAATAGTAAAAGGACTTGTAATGAGATGGATTTTCTTGGCTTTTCTTAAATTTTTTCTGAGACAAGTAAACTACCTTGGGTCATAGATATAAGAAAATTATAAGTCAGCCAAAGGTCCAGGCTTCACTGGGTAGGCCTTATGGAAGTCAAGTACCAGTTCCGCTGTGTGGTCAAGCTCGGAAGCAAGGATCAACGAGGTTTCTTTGTCAGTACCTTCATAACCAGTCTAGTGTACAAGGTATAGCAACTTGCAGCTTTTCCTACGGTTATCGATTTTTGAGTTGAGGATCTCAGAAACCTCGAACTCAGGTTCACTGTTGATAATTACCAGGGGAGGTGTGGGTTGGACTTGGTTTGGGATGGTGTTAGGCAAGGCTGGTTCGAGCATGGATACATGGAACATGGGGTGAATAGCTCGCATGTGGTCTGGAAGTCGCAAAGTAAATGAGTGAGTACCAGCTTGGGCAATAATTTTGAAAGGATCCAAGAACTTCTCGGTGAGCTTCTTAGTCGGCTGAGTCATCTTGAAGTATTGTGCTTTGATGAATGTGAAGGATCCTATTGGAAACTCAGGAGTGGGTAGTTGCTTAATGTTGGCTGAGGCTTGGTAAGCTCATTGAGCCTTGGTTATGGTTTGGCAAAGTTCCTGGTGCAGCTCGTCTAGGTTGACTATGGAGTCTTGGGCTCAGGCCGAGGCGAGGTCGTGCTTGGGGTGGACCACAAGGTTTGGGTGGTAACCCTTGTTGGCAAAGAAGGGTGATATACCGGTGGTTGCACTAGGAGCGTTGTTGTAAGCGAACTCAGCGAGGGGTAAGAGTGAGGCCCAGTTGTCCTGTTGATAGTTGCAATAGACTCGGAGGTACTGTTCTAGGGTTTGATTAGCACGCTTGGTCTGTCCATTGCCCTTGGGATGATAACCTGAGGTGAAATGCAACCTCATATCTAGGGCCTTGCCTAAGGATCACCAGAAATGTGAAACGAACTCAGAACCCCTGTCTGAGGTTACATGCTCAGGAACTCCGTGCTTGGAGAAGACATGGAGGACAAAAAGTTGGGCGAGCTCTTGTGAGGTTATGGTGTTGGTCATAGGCATGGATATAACCTGCTTAGTGAAATGATCAATGATCACTAGGATAACAGTGAAGTTGGATGAAGTGGGAAGCTGCTCAATGAAGTCCATGGAAATGGAATTCCAAGGTTTCTTGGGCACAGGTAATTGTTTGAGTAAACTGTAAGGCTTGTGACATTGAGGCTTGCTGCACATACAAGTGGTGCACATCTTGCAATACTCCTTAATGAAGGATCTAATCCCTGGCCAAGTGTAGTCTCGTTGGATCAGTTCCAAGGTCTTGTTGACCCTGAAGTGACCCAAGAGTGGGTGGTCATGCTTGTATTGCAGTATGCGAAGTTGTAAGTCTAAAGCCTCAGGAACATAAGTTCAGTTGTCAAGTAAAAGCAAGCCCTCAGAGTTGGTAGTCCATCTTGGGTCTGAGGTTGAACCAAGGTGTAATTTTGCTACCTCATCTGAAGCGAGGGTTGCAAGGATGTCGGTTTGGATCTTCTCAGTGTCGAGTAAGGTGGCTGCTCGCAAAATGGTAGGGGCTAGATTAGTAGCTCAAAGGGATGAAGCCAGCTGGTGTTAAGTAAACACTGGCCATAATTTTTGAGGGTTAATGGTGGCATAGTCACTATTCCCCTCTTTAAGGTAGACATCCCAACATCTAGTGAGCAAGTCAGGCTTGGTACCGAGATGACCGGGTCTAAAACAGATCATGAGGTTGAACTGGGTAAGGTATTCGGACCAATGAGCTTGTTGGAATCAATGACTTTGTAGTCAAAAAGTATTTGAGGTTCTTGTGGTCGGTAATAATGTCGACAGGGTTAGCTGAGCCTTCCAAGTAGTGTCACCACCGCTGGAAAGCTTCGAATATGGCCATGAGCTCTTTATCATGAACATCGTAGTTAAGCTCGGTCAAAGTGAAAGTTCAGGAATGGAAAGTGATTGGGTGAACTTTGCCTTCCGAGGTTCAGAGTGAGAGTATAGCAGTGAGAGTGTAACAGAGGCATCTGCCTCTACTATCAAGGGTTGATCAGGAATCCAATGAGTCAATATAGGAGCAGTAGTGAAAGCCTTTTTTAACGTCTCGAAGGAATGTCGGCAGTCCTTGCCGAAGTTCCAAGGGGCACCCTTGCGAGTAAGTCTTGTGAGGGGTATGGTAATGGCGGAGTAGTTATGAATGAAACATCGGTAGAAGTTGGTGAAGCCCAGGAAGGACTGGATGTTGCGGACCTTCTGAGGTTCAGGCCACTCTTGGATGACTTTAACCTTGGCTTCATCCATAATGAGACCCTTGGGCGAGAGGATGTAGCTGAGGAATTTGACCCTAGTTTGGTGAAACTTGCACTTATCCTCTTGGGCAAATAGGCCATGTTTCCGAAGTTGCTGAAGTACTTCCTTGATGTGAAGCTCATGCACAGAGGGGTTGTTGGAGTAGATGAGGATGTTGTCCAAGTAGACCACCATGCATACATTGAGCATGTTGGTGAAGATGTCATTCATGAACCTCTGAAAGGCAGCGGGTCCATTAGTGAGGCTGAAGGGCATAACTAACCATTTGAAGGACCCATAACAAGTCCTGAAGGCTGTTGTCCATCATCTCCTTCTGCAACTCAGACGAGGTGGTATGCATGCCTGAGGTCAATTTTGGTGTATATGCGAGCTTGCTTTGGAGCATCTAGTAAGTCAGCAATGAGTGGTAATAGATAGCGATCTTTCTTTGAGATCTTGTTAAGACCTCGGAAGTCAATGCATAACCATAAGGACCCATCCTCTTTCTTAATGAACAACATGGGTGCTCCATGCAGAGACCAAGTAGGTCAGATGAAGCCCATGTTCAAGTGCTCATCAATAAACTTGTGGAGTGCTTTAAGCTTGGAAGCCAAAAGCAGGTAGATAGGGCCGATTGGATGAGTAGTCCCTTCCTTAAGGTTAATCTTGAGATTGTAGGGATGGTGTGGTGCTAGTGTATCAGCTCAGGCTTTGCTGAACACATCTGCAAACTCATGGTAAGCTGGGGGAATGAATTGTCATATACCTTCCGATAGTTTGGAATTATCCTGGACCAAGGTCGAAGCTCAGGTGAGGAGTTCGGGTGACACGAGGTCGAGCTGGAACATCTCAGATCCTACTAGCCAGCTGGCATGTAAGAACGTGGGAGCATTGACTAGGAAAACCAGAGGTGCTACCAGCTTTGGAGGTGGCTGAGGAGGTTCGGAGGTTGAAGGCGAGGTGGTCATCCGAAGCATAGTGGAGCAAGCCGAAGTCACCAAAGTTGCCAGGCCAGAAGTTGTTTTGGAGGTCTTGAAGGTAATACTGCCCAATGCCCAGTCAATCAACGGATTGTAGCGGGCGAGCCAGTTGTGGCCAAGTACCACCGAGCAACTCGAGTCTAGCGAGGTTACATAGAGAGTAACCGAGTGTCCTTCGCTGGTCAGAAAACATATAGGGAGATCTAAACCTCAGGTGATAGTAGTGTTAGTGCTACCATTGAATAGTTTTAACAGAAAGGGGGTAACAGGATAATTAGTCAAAACATATTTCTCTACCAATTTGGATTCAATGAAACAATCAGAGGAACCGTAGTCAATTAATGCTATGAAAGAAACAGTGGGGATTAGGGACAAAGTCAAATCTACATAAAGAGAGTCTTTGGATAAGGAATCAGAAATGGCACTGAGTCTAAATACACAGCCGAGGTCACCGCAATCCTCAGGTTGTGTGGTTCTGAGGTTGCTGATTATTTTTTCAGCTCTGAGGTTGAAGCTGAGTTAGTCTTTGTGTCTGAAGTCTTGTTGGACCTGCCCTTAGTTCCAGACAAACTGTTACCATCATTTGGTTTCTTGTTCACCTTTGGGCAGTCCTTGACCATATGGCCCTTGATGCTGCAAAGCAAGCAAAGTCCTTGGTTGATCTGACATTGTTGTTCGTTGGGGAGAAGTTTGCTGTCCTTACTGAGCTTGTTGGTAAGGTTGGGCATCGTTCATGCATTGGCTGTACTGTTACTGTTGTTAGCCAAACCTTTACCTGAGTTAGTCTTGTTATGGTTCTTGGGGTTATTAGACCCACTGGACTGGTTGGAGTTATTGTTTGATGGGTTGGAAGGTCGGTTAGTGGTTTGACTACTGCAAGCAGCAATAGTATCATATTCCTTCCATTCCCAGTAACGGCTATCACACTTGAGGGCAAAGTCTCAAAGCTCAGCCAAGCTTGTGAATCTTGGGAAGTGGAGTAAGTCGTCCTTGATTTGTTTCGTAAGGCCCTTGTAAGTGAAGTGTTGGAGCACTGCATTGTTCCACTGAGTTCGGGTTGAAGCTTGGGAAAACTTGATGAAATAACATGCAACTTTGTGATGCTCCTTCATGACAATCTTTTCCAGGTCGATCTCGGCTTGAGCAGCATTGTTGAATGGACCAAAGTTGAGTTTGAGTTCACTCTTGAAGCTGTCCCAATCCCAGAGCCATATAGGGTCGGGAACGAGTTCACCGAGGATCGTGGGTTTGAAATATTGTAGAGCTGAGCCAGTAAGATAAGAGATGGCATACTGAATCTTAGAGGCTCCTGTTGGGAAAGCATTTGGGCAATCTCTAAAGTTAAGCAGGCATTGCAAGAAAAAGGTGTGAAGCTTAGCCTGGTCGGTGCCATCATAAGTATTGGGCTCTTTGACTTTAGCTCAGGTTTCTGTAAGGCGAGGTTTAGTGAGGGTTGTGAGGAGTCGATGGTTGCCTCTATCATTGTTGGGGTCGGCTTGGTCCCCATGGGCCCTGTCTGATGGTGGGCTGCTGCCATTGGGGTTGTCCGGACCCCTGGGATTGCTAGGGCCACCTTTGGGAGCTTTGGCCAAGGAGTCCTCACCTAGGGGGTCAGGGTCAGGGTTGTCTCCCCTACCTTTGCCTTTGTTGGCTGGGGCATCAGCAGGTTTGATGGATGCGGAGGGGAAGTTCAGAGGGTTTTTGGGATGCTTGGAAAGACAGTGTCATTCTGAGATGCATTGAAGTGTAATACTTCTAGCACAGGTTGTGAACATAGTGGTTAGTACAATGTGGAAGCTTGAGTCAGAAATACTGTTAAGACCAGGGTCTACGCATGGGACCTCAGGGCAAGCTCGGAGTGAGCTTGTCTGAGGGGGATCAGTAAGGGCTCAGCTTCAGCTTGTATGCTGTGTCATTCACTAGTGCATGTGCCCTCAATTTCGGAGCGGTAAAGATGCACTAACAGGAATAATACCTATTAGCCTGCATGCAACGGTCCTTCTACCCGGACGGTCTATAATGCAGTCGTTCGTGGGCAAAGAGACTACAGCTGTGGGTTGACTAGTATGGAGAACGAGTCGTACAACCTGTTCTTCTAGGATATAATGCAGGTGACTTCTTGTGATGATTGCCCTGCTTCATGTGACGTATGACGTAGGCTTGTGACGTGTGACTTGTGACGTATGCGCGGCTATGTCCTCTGACAAAGCTTCGACTTGTGCCCTAAACTTGGGACTTGACTTGGACTTGAGTGTAAGACTTAAGAGAGACTTGACTTGAGTACTGAACTTGACTTGTTATTACACTGAGAGACTGA
>QFFB01003566.1:1429-14296 GCA_003316465.1 Ramaria cf. rubripermanens | reverse complement strand
CCATTCCGGTGGTCCACTCTTAACTTTCACATCGCCTACCAATCCGGACCACCAAGGCCCAACTGGGACGGCTTTCCTAGTACCGTCGTTGTTGCCTATTGCTCGTGCGAGCTGATGACGAGCAGCTGGGCATGAGCCTGTGGGCGCACCGTAATGACCATGTTCTGCGCCACCGATAACATCAAGAATGGTATTGTATTAAAGTAGCCAAGTACCCGACAGAATTGTATCGTATGCAAGCATGAATGTACGTATGTGTGGTAATTTATCTACTATTGTGTCGTTGACTATTTGTGCGTGCTGTGTGTGTGGCACGTCCGTTTGTGGGTTTGGGGCGTCATAATGTCCGAGATGGAGGTCGCAGGCTATAAGCTACATATCAAGATGAGGAGCAAGAGAGGAGATGCGGCGAGAGGTGTCAGGAAGCAGGAAAAGACGAGAAGAGATTGCATGAGGAAAGAAAGAAAGTCGAACTGCACGTCTTCCACTGTGCAGTCATACTCGCAGTCGTAGCTGGAGGCGTCGTGGCAACGTAACGCAGCCGTAGTCGTAGTCGTAGTCGTGCCGTCCCGGCAGTCCATCCACCGGCGAACCAAGAAATCAAGAAACAAAATCCCGCCTCCACATACCCTTAGTGCAATCCTGGTGCAACCCACTCACTCCTTCACCCTCTTCCACCCATCAACTCTTGGCATACCGAGCACCCCCTACACCTCCCCCTCTTCTTCCCTCTCCCTCTCCCCCTCCCCAACACTCCACACCTCCACATCCCCTTTCGCATTCATCCTCCCGCCGCCAACACTCGCCCTAATCCCACCGGCGCGCATCTCTTCCACCTCTGCGAGTCCCATCCCCAGCGTGTCCTCCGCGACCCAGATGGGGCGTTGCGGCGTGCCAAGCGCTGGATGCGTGAAGGAGGGAGCGGAAGAGGGATCATCCGCCAGATAATCGTCTACGAGGGGGTGTGTATAAGGAGAGGCGTCGGCGTCGGCGGTGCCGGCGTGGTGCCTGTGTCCCGGCGAGACGGACGTGGCACCGGGGTGCCTCTCGCCTTCTCCATCGCCTTCGTAGCCATCCTCTTCTGCACCCTCATTGGAAACTCCTTCTTTACCCTCAACCCCAGCAGCCTTCCCACCTTTAGCCCCGTCCTCAAGCGGCGCGTCCGGCATCCCATAAGAACGGTCCGCAAGCGTGAGAGGGAGCGCCTTAAGGAGTGGGGCGTAGGAGGTGCTCATGATGTTGTGGCAAAAGGCCTGTGCCGGAAAAAGCAACGCCCGTGCACAAGAGTGAGAGTGAGGTTCAGACCAAAACCACAAGAAGCGCGCCAAAGCGCAAAACGAGAGCACGCACCGTTATAACGATCAAAACAACCATGAGCGCGCCCTCGGGCACCGCAGCCTGCTGATGGCGGTCGTTCTGCGCGAGGAAGAAGAGCGCGCAGAGGCATATCTGCAGGGGTACGGAGCGTCAGCAAGTAGTCCCGCCAACACAACAGACAAGGCAGAGCAAATAGAGCAACCCAAACCCAAACGGCGCGTAGAGAACTCTACCACGAGCAGCACACAAAGACCAAAAAAAAAAAACGTCAACATGTAAACACAACTCACCTGTTGCACATACACCCCAACGAACACATGACTGATGGCGTGGGGGAAAAAAAGGCCGCCCGAGTCACCAGCGGGAGCCATCTGGAGCTGCCAGGTGAAGAGGTACTTGTATAGCATGTAGAAGAGGAAGAACGTGGCCAAAGCGAGGCCATTTATGATGGGCGAGATAATGGAGTACCCAAGGGCTAGGGGAACGTAGGGATAGAAGGTGCGGTGATAGGAAGTACAAAGGGGGAAAGCAATGGGAGGAAACGCGAGGGAGGAACAAGGCACGTCAGCATGGGGCACAGAGCAGCAGCAGTAGCGCGTCATAAACGACGCCTAAGACTCACTAATAACAACCAACAACGTCACACCGGGCCATAGCGTTCCCCATGCAACGTCACGCAGGGTGTAGCGGATGTTATAGATCGAGCGCGGGGTGGAGCCGAGGAGGGTGAGTTTGACGTAGTAAATGATGAGCGCGACGATGGCGAGGAAGCCGCCGGCGGTGCCGGAGAGGCCTTGGAGGACTATGGGCGTAATGGGGCGAAGGGTAAGGGAAAGGAGGGAAACTCGGAGTATTAGGATCCCACATACTGATATAAGTCAAGAAGAAGGTGCTCGCGTTGGGCAGTTTCAACGCGAGCATAGAAGGGACCTGGGAAGGGTTCTGGATGATACCTGGCAAGGCGGCGATGATGCCGGAACTGATAGTGACGATGAGGAAGCCGTGCTAGGGGATGGAGTGCACAATCAGCATGTTGCCAGAATAGAGTAAGCACGATAACCGCAGACTCACGATGACCTGAAACAAGAAGAACCTATCCATCAAGCTGAGCTCTATGCCCACGCGCGTTGGGATGCCCTCGAACCTTGCGAGGAGGCGGAGCACGATGGGAAGGAGCATGAAGAGAACGGCAAGGAGGACAGGGGGAAGAATGCCCTGTATAATGCCGGTGACCGCCGGGGGGATCGTACAGAGCCACGCGAGCCACTTGTAGGTTACGCAGAGGGAGGCGACGTTAGACACGATGCCGATGAAGGCGACTGAGGAGCGGAAGGGGGTGGGTGAGCGTATTCCCGGGGCGGTCACGCATACACGTACCTGGAATAGCCCAGACTATGATTAAGCCGATGGTCATGGCCCAGCTCAGGGCGCGCCTGATCCGGGCCTCATACGGGTTAAGGCCAAGATTTCCCCACACGACATCTGCGGGTGCCACCTCAATGTATTTATCGGACATGCGAAGGGGAAGTCCATGGGTCAGTATCTGTGCGGCCATGTGTGCCCCAATCTGTTGGTGGAAGAGAATGAAGGCGGAGGAGAGCGGGGGATACGACGCCTTTGGAGTTTTGGCAAGTTTTTTCCTGTCCTCGCCATTACCTTCATCGTCTGCAGGCCCGGGCAGCTCACCCTCGGACTCTACAACGGCGCGTGCTTGCTCGAGCAATGTATTCGTCCTGACAATCTCTGCGCGGGCCCAGGTGATCGAGTCTACCTTTTTCCCGATCAACGGGAGCGAGAACGGGAGGAACAAGACAGGGAGACGGTGAGTGGGGCGTTGATCGCTTGGGACAAGGTCATCTGCTTCCCCGGGGGCTAGTTCTACGTCTGGAGTGCCGGGTTCTTTGTGCCCGCGTTGCTTATGGATCTTGGTAGCCGTCTTTAACAACGCATTTTCTGCGCTCTCAAGCTTGTCACATGCTGCCATTCGTGCATCATAGACGCCCGGCAGATCCTGCAAGTCCCTATTGAGCCAAACGCGACGCACTCCGCCAGGCACATGGGAGAAGAGACGGGTGAGGGCATGGGTAGAAAGATACTGGGAAGGAACGCCGGTGACAAGAACTGTGTTGGCTTGTGGGGTGGAGGAGTGAGCGGGGGATATGAGGTGCCGCTGGCGGGTAGAAATGTAAAGCCGCAGCTCCGTCTGGAGCGTATAGATAATGTAGCCTGGGAGAGTGAGTGAACAATAAATAATGATGTTCCAGTGATATGTGGCTCACCAGTGAACAGGTACGCAAGAATAAGATGTGCAGCGTACCGATCGGTTGCATCGGGAGCGACGTTGCCGAAGGTAAACCGATCAAGGCCGGTTCGGCCTGGGATAGAAGTACCGACGCTAGTGACAGGGAGAAGCACGATCCAGGAGATGAGCCAGATAGGGAGGAGTATTTTGACCATCACTGAATGACGTCAAGAAAAGACAGATGTAGACAGAGGGGTGGCTTACTGCGGAGAAAGCGCAGGAACATGTACGCGTCGAGTCCATTCTGCTCACGGACGATGCTGGGTTCAGCCCGCCAAACAGCGAGCGGCCAGGCAAGGAGAGCGTTGGGAAGGGGCGAAACACGTTTGCTGTGGGGCATGAGAGGCGCGAAAGGGAGAGAAAAAAGAGAGGCGCACCTGGGTGGAGTGAGAAACGAGCGGGGCTCGTAGATTGACTTGAAATGCTTTCTTAAGAGAGTGAACGCAAGAAGCTCAGCTCCGAAAACGGCAGCGTTGAGCACGAGCGCAGCCTCAAACGAGGGCGTGGATGCCGACTGAGCCTGGGACTGGATGCTCTGAGACCTGTTATCTGTTAGCAAAAGCGACACAATGCGACGGTTGTTCTCACATGCTGTGGTGGTTCAGAGCAAAAGGGAAGCACGACTTGCATTGTAGCTGATTTGAATCTCCGGCTTGTATTATGTCCAAACAAGGGCAGCCTGTGTTCAAAAATGTTTCAAGCAACGGTGCGATGATTTATTTTATGTCTAAGCAGTCGTACCCGCACCATGCAAACAGGCTACAGTAGTGGAATTGGCTTGCAAGTAATAAGTACCACCTTTTACAAGTGGTAGCCGATGACGTAAGCATTCCACGCTGCAGACGTCATGACGATCGAGATCGCACTAGCGAGCCCGTGGGTCTCCCTGAAAACATGGCTAGGTAGCCCGTTGCGTTGATATCTGTCACGCATCCGCCTGGCTCGGTGAAAAATATAATGAAAAAAGATATTACTTTCATGTGTGAAAGGAAAGCAATTTTCCACAAGAACACATCTTGGGCTGAGCTATGTACAGACCTTATACGTTGTCACTAGTGTTTCCGCCGGCTTGGCGTGGTTACGGCTAACCCACGAGCCGAGCTGAAAATTAGCCGAGCAGGCTATGTGTTCGGACCCGGCCATGGATATGGTACTGCCCAGAGGCCTGCACCTATGGTTGTAAAGGTACAGTGGAGGGAATAATGGCAAAACTCTGACAGGATATCACAGTCTACCAACCTACTTTTTCAGTTCAAGTGAAGTATCGTGTAGACATACAATAATTGAACTAAGGAATATACATGAAGGTAGCTCATACTTATAGCAAACACCTGTATTCTACTGGCAAGTGGGAGAGAGGCTGTGTGGTTACAGGTATACCATGTGAGTACATGGAAGAAGGGACCAGATGTCAATATTGGAATTTATGGTAAATAACAAGACAACACAGACTCACTCTACAATGGCAAAAGGAGTCCACAGTGACACCAATGGAGCCTGCAGTCACAGTGAACAACCCAAGGAGATCATGTGAGTCATCACATGAGCCTTCAAGGAAAGAGCAACCCAGCATAGGTGTACCCTTTGCTACTCCAAGCACTTTGGTAAAGTGCTACAAATAGCAACCTCAACTATGCCCCTTGCAGGATATGAGAAATGGATCAAAGGATTATGCTCACCAGTAGGGACAACTATGGAGGTGACAAGAGGAGGTTCTGCACTTCTGCACTTCTGTACTTCTGTACTTTTGCATTTACTGTGGATTTGCTCCATCACCTTGCACTCCTACCCTGTTCCAAAAATACTAGGACCTGTAGTTATTAAATGCCCAGCACATAAGCTGAGGCTAATGTCCCTTCCATTTCATCTTCCACCTTCTGGTTTATATATCCATAATACCCATGATACCTAATGATTGTGCCATCTGTTTATATTTGATGCCCCTGCATAGGTGCAGAGTGATGCTAATTTCATAATACAAGCAGGTTATGGCATGTGCAGTCATAAGGGCTGGTGAATGAAAGTACTTGGTGAATGGCAGTTTGTCAGTGACAGCTAAGGTCCCAGAGAGTCTGATTGCAAAATAACAGTTCTAAATGAAACTTCAGCAAACAGTGAATAGGTTAAGGTTTCACACTACAAGGGTGGTTATTGTAAGGGCAACCCTCAAGCCTATGGAAAAATATTACACAGCAAGTAGAGGGGAGAATCCAAAGTGTCCAAATTCTTTGACCCACAATGGCAGGCTTAGTCAAGGAAATAAGGAGCTCTGGTGCCTTAGTGAGGCTGCCACCATGAAAAAGAAATTGGGACTGCTGTGTTGTAGATACATGTACATAAAAATGAGAGGAGCAAAATGGTACAAGTGGAGAGGGGAGTTGATACCTGATGACAACACATGGCATTAAAAAACCCAGTGGGAAAAAGCATTTATGCTATACAGGGATATGAACAAAGAGAAAGAGAGGGAGAGGAAGTGCAAACACAAGCTAACCTATGCGAGTTTAGTGCATGTATGGCAAGCGAGCCTAAGCAAGATTCACCTATGCAAGGATGGAGGAGCGTCACAAGTGAGCGAGGGGCAAAAAAGCCCTGTGAGGTGGCTAAGTAGGCAGGAGTAAGACCCCTGCTGAGACATGTATGACAGCTCGCTGACGTGAGTTTACGTGAGCACTGACATGCCCTAGCAGGACTCCAGTCTACATGTGTAGCTGTATTCAGTGGAACTAGTAAAGGTCATAGTGAAGTGCTAATGCATACCCTAGAAATGTAGAATACAAAGCAAAGCACACGAAAAAGACAGGGGAGGTGACCTAATGGCATCTATGGGATCACGTATGACCTGTGAGGCAAGAATGTTTGGAGCAATGACAAAGCTGAGAGCATAGAGGCAGAATTTGTCTAGTGTAAGAACATTCCTACTTAAACACAGATGAATTCTTTGACCCACAATGGCAGGCTTAGTCAAGGAAATAAAGAGCTCCGGCACCTAGCAAGGCCGCCGCCACGAAAAAGAAATTGGGACTGCTGTATAAGAGTAGAGAGAAGATGTAGGATGTGAGATTAAAGGAAATCTTTTAAGGGGGGGTGTCAATAGCGGCATGGCCATGGATCAGGGCTTGCAAGATGACAGGGTGCTTGTGTATGTATATTTTGAAAGCATCAGAGGACCAACAACCCATGCCCCAAATGACATTGTTGGGTACACCGGAAAGGGCAAGATAGGTGGCACTGCCAGAACAGATTGAATGACTACCGACATCTGAGCCAAGAATGCAACAGAGGTGAGAGGTGAACCAGGTGGAGGTGGGGGTAAAGCCATCTGATGTGAGCCAGAGTTCAGGACGGAAGGGAAAGAGGAAATCACAAGAGGATAAGTAATGGTGAATGAAGGGAGAGGGCCAAAAGAAGAGTGAGGTTTAGCAAGGACGATGATCTTGCTGCCCTGGTAAAAATGGTCTGCTTTATGGAATGGAAGCTGAAAAGAGAATTAAGTGGGAAGGAGGCATAAGGTGTGATGTGAAGTAATTTTTTTTGAAGACCATTTTGCGGGAGAGCTAGAGAGTGTCATCTCACTGAGGCGAAGCAGTGCTGAGAATCCTGTGAGAAGCATGGAGAGAAAGAGAAGATTATCATGGGAGGGAGAACTGTAAGCAGAGAGCAGAGTGGAAAGGTCATCTGGAGTTAAGGTGCGCTTTTGAAGGGGGATGGAAGAGCTGTGAAGTTTCTTCATTCTTGATAAGTGTCAGAACTGTCCACACTGGGTATAAGATCCCAATGCTGAAAGACCCTGCACTAAAAAGGGTGCCTGTCTTTGTTGGTTGCAGAAGATAGAAGATAGAGAATAGAGATGGGACAAGTCTGAAGTAGACAAGCATTGAAGAAAAGTATTGAGAGAAGAGAGTTGAGGTGAGCAAGGTATCCTCAAATGCTTGAGGGCACAGGAGATAGTGTAATGTATATGATAACCAAACTAGCGAAATACATGAAGCAAGCTCACTATTTAACTACTTGGGAGAATGAGGGTGAATCATAAGAGATTAAGGGGTATGAGTCAGAATGAGTCATAATGAGTCAGAACAATGAGTCAAGTATGGTACAGAAAAGGGGGAAATGAGTCACAACACTCTACAATGAGTCATAGGGGGTTAACAATGAGTCAGAGAGAACAATAGCGAGTCATGGGGGTAAATGAGTCATGGAGAACAAGAATGAGTCAAAGGGAATAGTAATGAGTCATCACTTAACCCCTGAACCAACCGACAATCCGGGACCACACTTCCATACTACAAGTGTACAGCCTCTAGGGCAATGCTTGATCTGCTGATCTAATTGAAGGAGGTGGTATAGAATTGAGTGGTTGAGGGGGATAAATGGAATAGTCGAAATGGTAAGGATCATATGGGGAGCCGACACCACTTTCCAATATCTCAATCTCCACGCTGTGCTTGTCTTCATGTTCATGGGGAATGTGATGCACCAGTAACTCAACTCGTCCTAAGTTGGGATTGAAGAAGAGTTCATGGTGATCAATGCTTTCCCAGTCCATGGTACCTGTGCTAGTTCTGCCAGATTGTTGCCTAATGTGGGCAGGTGATGGAACCCAAATGATTGGCAGCATCTGCATGGGGAGTGATGGGGTGGATGCACGAGTGATGGTAGCAGTGAAGCACATAGTTGATGATGGAGATGATGGCTCAGCTCAGAGTATGAAAAGATGTTGGTCATCTGATGAGACAATTGAGGAAATGGTTCCACTTAGGTGCTCAGCATTATAGTAGAATAAAATGGTTCATGACAATAAGGAATGGGAAACAAGAGATGATGTTCAGGCTGAGTGGACATTTGAGAAGTGCGGTTCAAGTGTGTTACAGATTCCAGAGAGGTAAGCGGCTACAGAAGTGGGCTTGATGTGGTAGGACATGAAAACGACAAAGAAACTGAGAGTGTCAGGGGTGGGATCAATGGGGAAGTTATGGATTTTGCAAAAATTAAGATAAGATTGGAGGTGGGAGTTGTAGGTGTGGAAGGTGGAGAGCTCAATTGCATGGCCGAGTGTGATGGCGCGTTCATGCAAAGCTTTTCACGAGACCAGGCAATGCGGGAAGGTTGCCGGTCTTGTGTGGCTGCTTGGAGCATTAAGCAGTTGCCCCCATTGCATCCCAAGGGGGTTTGAAAAAATGAACCTACAGATTAGGATGTAAGGCAGAGGCGATGTGAAAAAGGCCACATGAGATGGCATCTGTGACTGAGTTGTCAGAGCCAGTGATGTGGAAAACTCTGAGCAAAGTAGTTTGAGGTAGCAAGAGGTGGACAGCAAACATGAGTAGATGATTGTAATCACCATGGGCTTTGAGTGAATGAAACATATCAACAGTGTTCATTGAGTCAGAGTAGATCAGTAGCCTACGTGGTGGGGGCTGAAGACCAAGTGCAAATACAAGTGCAGACACAACAGAGAGGGCTTCATAGAAGAAAATGTGAAAAAGTGGAGATTGTTGGCTTATGGAAGAGTAGAAGGCAGAGTCATGCATGGGGACATAAAAACCAAGGCCTTCTAATGAGGCATCATAGTAAATGGTGAAGTTAGCGTCAGAGTGGCCCCAAACAATTGAAGAGAGAAGGCAGAGACTGTCAGCAACATCAACGGTGTCTGCTAGCCACCATAGATCTGAAATGACTGCATGGTTTGTGTAAATTGTGGCTTTGGGAATTTTTTTGCCAGCAATTTTGGCATAAGATGATTGGAGTGCAGGGCGAAGAAGCAGAAAGACATTGAGTGCCCAATTAATCCAACCAATGAGCTGCTGCCACTGCAACAGGGAGTGGCGATAGCTGATGGCCCTGTTAATGAAATCATGAATGGCAGCAACAAGAGCTTGCTTGCTCTCATTGGGAAATGAGATTGACATGGCACAAGGGTCAATGTCAAAACCAATGATGCATAAGATGGAACTGAAGAGCTGCTTGGACTTTTCATGTGGGAGCCCAATTTCATCCCAGAGGCAAAGTAGGCAGACTTGCTTGGCTGGGTAATGCTCTTGATAAGGCTCATAGAGGTGGAGTGTAGGGTCCATTTCATACGACCAAGTGTCATCCATGTAATGGAGTAAATCAGGTATATGCTTGATGTTGATGGCTATCCAAATGACTAGTCCCATGAAGGTACACCATATATGGGCTGTGCTGCGTGTTCCAAACTCCATGCCGCAATCAATGTGGTGTTGTCCATCCATGGTGATGACTTGTTTGATCTGCCAAAGAGGATGTACCGGCCATTGGCGGTAGGCACCAGATACATCATGCTCAAAAAGCCAAGCAGGTGCCCACTTATGATGCTTGTGGACATGACGCAAGATAGAGCCAAAGTCCTGTAAATTATCGAAGCGTACAGAGGAATCATGGCAGGAGATCCAAGAGTATGGAGCATATGGACCAGCACTTGATAAAATATAAGAAGAGGGAATAGAAGACTTGGAGACAGATAAACTTGATGCACATTAACTTGAGCACATAACTGGCCTCATTATGAGGGACGGGCTAAAACCATATAATTTATTGTAGCTAGTATTCTAACTACTTATACAATGTTGGAGAGGGGCTGAAGCCCCTGAAACACCAGATCATGTCACCGGTGATATCTAGGTGACATGAGTATGACAAAATATAACAAAAGACAAATAACCATGAATTCATAACAGCACTAAGATCATTGATGAGTCGAAACTTGTCCAAATGCAGCTTAGGTACGATGCCAACAGGTGTGCTATGCATTCTGGGCAAGAGATTGGAACCAAAGGCTGAAGTGTAACATCCACATTCAACCTCTGCATCTCACTGCACTCGGAGAAAAACAAGACCTGATTCGCTGACATTATGTTCTGAGAAGTCAAATGTAGCAGGAGTAGATTCATCAGGCCAAGCAAATGGCCAAACTCCTTCTTGAAGCCTTCTGCAAACAGAGGCTATCAGCGAATGGTTAGGGTGCATGACAAGTAAAGCTTCAAAACAATTGACGTCTATGGGAGTAATGATTTTGAATAGGAGGGGGTTTTTGGCTATGGTGTGACGTGCTGCACTGTCATTTTGGACTGACAGTGGCACGAGCAGAAATGGATCAGCAAACTCGGTTGAGGACGCAGAAGGTGAGGTAGTAACAGTATCTTTTGACCATAAGAAACTACAAGCCCACTTCGGTCTTTCCCATCATTCAGTGAAGGCAAGCTAGACTATGCGAGTTTAGTGCATGTATGGCAAGCAAGCCTAAGCAAGATTCACCTATGTGAGGATGGGGGAGCACTGCAAGCAAGCAAGGGGCAAAAAAGCCCTGCAAGGTGGCTAAGTAGGCAGGAGTGAGACCCCTGCTGCGACATGTATGACAGCTCACTGACACAAGTTTACACAAGCACTGACATGCCCTAGCAGGACTCCAGTCTACATGTGTAGCTGTATTCAGTGGAACTAGTAAAGGTCATAGTGAAGTGCTAATGCATACCCTAGAAATGTAGAGTATGAAGCAAAGCACACAAAAAAGACAGGGGAGGTGACCTAATGGCATCTTTGGGATCATGTGCAACCTGTGAGGCGAGAATGTTTGGAGCGATGACAAAGCTGAGAGCATGGAGGCAGAATTTGTCTAGTGTAAGAATGTTCCTACTTAAACACAGAATAATCAAATACAAAATACAGGATAATGAAAGTCTCACCTAGTAGAGGGGGAACCCAAAGAGAAAAGGCTAAGGATCCCCATCTACTGTAGTAGTGAGTGATTATATATACTACTTATTGCTATGGAGGTGCTATGCACAGACCAACCCTTGCAAAGCCTTGTTCATGTTATGATCTGGTTCCTCGCGCATCTCCGGAGACCATATTTGGCAACTAACCCTGTCCCAAGCCCATACCCGAGCCCATCCCGAAGTATTCCAAGTCCTGAGCCCATACCTGAGCCTGTCCCGAAGTATTCCAAGCCCAAGCCCAAGCCCCGTTCCCTATACTCCACTCCCCCAAACCCCGTTCTTATCCGTCCCCAAACTTCCTTATGATCCCCTTAGTTAGTTTTATCTGACCCTGTTCCTCTATTACTCGTATATAAGTCTCACTATGTATGTACCCTGCTCTTCAGTCAGAAATCAAATTAGATACCCTTCGAATCATCTACCAGTTTCTTGCTCCGTTGTCTCTTAGTCCCTTCACTCCTCTTGTCCTAACTCGCTCTGAAATCAAGGGTGCATGTGATAGTGGATGGCACAGCACATAAGCTGAAGCCGAGCCCTCACTAGTACTCCTCGGTTGAGCTCAGTCCAAACTCGCCCAAGGTCCACACAAAGACCTGGTCTTAACAGTTCAGCAGAGTAATTGTGAGGGCAACCTAAGCAGACACTCTACACTCAAGTGGCGCACTGGCAAAGGGGGGATCCTAAGTCATATACAACTACATACAATGCAAGGGCATACCTGGCAAAGGGGGAATCCTAAGAGAAAACTCTAAGGATCACCTTCGCCCACTAGCTAACAGCTATATACCTCAGGCATCACAACTCCATACCTCCGAAGCCCAAATCACATAAGCACAGGGGTGCTGACCTACAGACAGGGCTGAGGAGGTGTTCAGAAGCTGCCAAGGGACCAATTTGCACAGCTCTGGAACAAGAGGCCCAATGCTGAGTGGCACTGGGTGGGGTAGACTTTGGAAGGGCTGTGTACACTTTGCATGCACTTTGCAAGGCTTCGCAGGGTGTGGGAATGTTCACATGGAGTGGAATGTAAGGTGTGAAGGCTTTGCAAGGAGTTTGCAAGGATTTCACAAGCTTCACAGAGGTTCCCCTTACAGTAATGGGAAGCTAGATGCAGGAAAGTGAAAAAGTGCAGATTGTTGGGCTGGGTTCACAAACTACTCTGAGGGCTTAAAATAGCAGACAGCTGACCTGTGACCAGCATTATGCTCTGGGACTTATAGAGAGAGAGCAGGGGAGGCTGTTGAGCCAGGGATGGAGTGTGGTGGGTCCACATGGACTTTGAGGGGTTTATTGCAGAAGTCAGGTATGGGTCCTCAATCCACTAAACTGTTAGATCCCTGAGATCTAACACCGAAGCTCCGAGCCTTTGGACCTCCGAACTCCGAAGTAACTATTATGTTCCGTTTTAGTTCTTGTTGTTTACCTCTTAAAGTATAATTCTCATGACCCAAAGTAGAATACTTGTACCTCCCTCGATCCAACCCTCCGATCCTATTCCGAACTCCGCTT
>QFFB01003564.1:36153-80359 GCA_003316465.1 Ramaria cf. rubripermanens | reverse complement strand
TGAGAACACAAAGCACAAAAGGGGAAACAAAGGAGACATTACAATTGTTATGATCCGGTTCCTCGCGGATCTCCGGTGACTATATTTGGCCACTAACCCCGTCCTGAGCCCACACCCCAAGCCCAACCTTACCCGAGCCCGTCCCGAAGTAGTCCAAGCCCAAGTCCGAGCCCAAGTCCGAGCCTGAACCCCGTTTCCCCTCCATTCCCAAGCTTCAATTACGATTCCTTAGATAGTTTGTCCGACCCTGTCCCTCTGTCCTCTGTATATAAGTCTCGCTCCGTATGTACTTCACTTTTCAGTCAGAAATCCAACTAGACACCCTTCGAACCCTTTACAAGTTTCTCGCTCCGTTTCCTCTTAGTCCCTCCGCTCCTCTGGTCCTGATCTCCTTCTGAAATCAAGGGCACGTGTAATAGTGGATGGCGCAGCACATAAGCTGAAGCCCAGCCCTCCCTAGTACTCCTCGGCCCAGCTTGGTCCGAGCTCCCCCGAGGTCCCACACGAAGACCTGGTCTTAACAACAATAGCAAAAGTAAGCAATAATGTGTCAGATAGGGGAAAGTATGGTGAATGAGTAATAAAAGAGCTAAAAATAGAACAAATATGAGTCATAATGAGACAAGACTAACTAAAATAGAAATGAAGTGAGTCATTCAGGAACAAAGTGAGTCATAACAAAAACCCTATAGATATCCACCAATCATAGTTATACAAATTGTCCACCATATCTGAGATAAGTCAGGGTATTAGTCAGCACAATTGAGTCATGATAAAGAGGGTGATGAATTACCAACAGACATAGCTTCTAAATTTCTCCTTGATCCACTCCCATGATTGAACATGAGGGGGGATAGCTGTATATGGCCTTGAGAAACTCTATGATAAAGGTTGAGACAGATTGATGTGGGAGGGTTTGTTGGCTATGGAGCCTGGAATTCTGCCTCATATTCTTCCCTTCCTGCATTGTGAATGACCTTGCCCATATATCTAAGGAATGTGAATGGCTGTGACATCTTAGAAAAATATCAAATCTCCAATAACATATGATTTTAGAGTATAGGAATGTGACTTCTTTATTAATAGCCATGCTGCTGGAGACTCAAAGGTCTGAAGGGGAATAGAGTCTGAAGCTGTGTTGATAGATGGCATGGGAATAATAATGAACTGATAATTGATGGGGTATGACTGCATTGTCTGGCTGGGCTGAACTGAGATCATGGAATAGGCTAAGATGAAATAAACATGTGTGTCATGACTGCTGTTTTTCACATCTTAAATTCAGCAAATTACATCAATCCCCCCTGTGTCCTTCCATCATGCTAATATTGGCAAGGCCTCCACAGTCTATCCCACTCCTATTTGCTGGTCACCAAACATTATCTTTGCCATCATGCCACTATACTTGGCCCTCATTTTGCATCATTTGCATCTACCCTGCAGCGTGCAGGGCCACCGAGTGCAAGCAGAAGCCTAGTCTAGCTGACAGGTTTCATTCATAGATTGTATCAGCCACCTTGCTCCATGAAGGTGTAGTTCAACCCTTACTCCATGTCCTAGTACATGGTACCATTCTGCAGTGTTCTAGCCCCTCTCTATCCATCCCCCCCTGCATTTGCTTTTACTATAAGTACTTCTATTCCACCTGTATATTTCTCTAGTTCAATTATCATACATCTACCTTGTTACTTGACCTCTCACTTGTAGAAAAAACCTTAGTAGACTGTCCACTGCAACATCAGTATTTTTGCTTATCAGTAAGTGTGAACCTTTGATCTTATTTGCTATGCCCCCTTTGGGGCATCATCAAGACCACTATTTGCAACACTTCATAAGAGTGTTCAGATCAGTGAAAGGAACACCTGAACCGGGGTGGCCTTACCTTGAGAACATATGCTGTTCATTGTGTACTCCTCTTGGGTTATTTGCTACAACCATAGGCCCATGTCAGAAACACACTGATGTTATCTCCTTACCCCAAAATCCAATCTTGATAGTGTGAAGCTTGGATTTTTTGAAAACCCTTGTAGAGTTTGAAGCTATTGGATATATGTCATTCAATTTTCCTTCAGCATTCCACTACATAAGGCCCTAGTCACCTATGTGCCAGCTTCTTTGAGGGGTGAGTGGTCTGGATGCCACTTGCATCAAGGTGCACCTTGTCTCATGGTGTAAACATGGGTGTAGGCACATGACACTGATTGTAGTAGTGCTCCATGTCTTCCTTGGACTTCACTAGGCTGATTTTGCTTTGGAAAGTGACTCTTCCATTTGCTCCTCGAATTGATTGACTGATTCCAATTGTGAAGGGTTTTGGTGTGGCTTAAAGCCTATGTGTGGGTCCCTGCCTGTGTCAAGCATAAATGGAGTCTGGTGTGTGGATGAATGGGCATGCTTGTTGTACTGGAATTCAGCCATAGGCAGGAGGTCATCCCAATCATCTTGCCTCTTGTTTACAAAGAGGTGAAGATACTGTTCCCACTCTTGGTTGACATGTTCTGTTTAGCCATCTGTCTGAGGGTGATACAGTGGATGCTGCAATGTGAATGCCTAAGAGCCTATACAACTCATGGGTGAACTCGTAAACAAATTGAACACCCCTATCTGACACCACTATTCATGGGAGACCATGGAGCTTCCATACATGATGGAGGAAGAGGCATGCTGCACCTGCAGCTGTGATGATGATGTTGGTTGGAATGAAATGGGCACATTTTGAGAGTGAATCCACTATGTTTATGACCATGTCATAACCATGGGCCTCTGGCAACTCAACAATGAAGTCAATACTGAGTGTGTCCCAATGTGCATTGAGGACTGGGAGGGGGTGGAGCTCACCTATAGGAGGCTGTCTTTGCACCCTTGTTTGCGGACACAGATCACATATCTTTGTGTTGTGATAAAGAAAATATAAAAACAAATCATAAAAATATTTCAATCAAATTCTTCCTAGTACTAGAAGACTAATGCAGAACTTGGATGAATTATTTGAATTTTATCTACAGGATAAAAGTCTATAACATTTTAGAAACTGTTAGACTGTTCACCAGCCCTTTAACACCCACTACATCACTGGACTGAGACCGGATTGTGGATCGGATCACATGTCATTACCCCACATGACCACTATATCAGCTTGCTTACATAAGCACTAAACCTTCAGTGGAACAAGCAAAGAAAATATATTGTTACAGCATGGAGATTGCTACATGGGGCCTTCAGAACCCATGGAAATTAGAAGGAGTGATGTATCACATACACTCACTCAATTGAACACTTATGAAACAGGTCCAGAAAATAATAATTGGTATTAGAGGTTTTTCACAAGCTTATTTTGTTTTATTTTCCCCTATCTTTTACTCATCAATTGTCATCGCCATTAATTAGAAGGACTCCATTCCTAACATACTAGGTAATACCCCTATCCATCCAATGTTTCAACATGAGCAAGGGAATATTTGCTCCACCCTGACTGCATCCATCTATCCCTGTAATTCATTTCTGCCTCATCTGTCATTTCCCTTTTAATATATATTTTTAGAATAGTTCCAGTATAAATACTCCAATAGTTCATAGACAAAACTAGTGACAAAATATTACCCAGAACTTTTATCTTGCACAAACCCATATATTTACTTGTTAAAACCACCAAGAAAATATTTCCTGACCTCTACTCGCTGTTTCTGGCAGCCTCAAAGCATCATAGAAATCATCTAGTTATCATTACAGTTCTAGGCCCTCGAAACCAAACACATTTACACCCAAAATTGCTTGAGGGACATATATTTTTGCTATCTGACATCACTGAGCCAAGCTCCCAGTTTGTCCCCAAAGCCAAGCATTACCCCACACCATGTGATCTCCTGTGTCATTGACACGCGTGCCCCATCTGGTGCCGTGTTGACGAGGCATAACAAAACATTGGTTTCATTAAAATATTACTTTATATTGATTTTATTATAAAACTTTGTGTATTCACCAATGTAGCAGGATATGTGGGGCTACCAGTAGTTGTGTGAGACTAACTCAAGTGTCTTCCAATGTCCAAGGTGCCCTGTGGCATATGTGCTATGGTGCTGAGCTATAATTTGCTACCTCAGGTCCTTGACATCAGGAACATAGACCTTGCCCTGGAATGTTTGCAGCCCTTGTTTTTGGCCCATTTGGAGTGCATCTGAATTGCCCATGGCAGTGCCAGGCCTATGGTGAAGTTCAAAATTGAAATGCAAAAGGTAAAGTGACCACTATGCTTACCTCCAATTGAGCTTCTTGGCTGTTTGGAAGTATTTGAGGTTCTTGTGGTTGCTCCACACTTCAATTTGATGCTTTGCACCTTCCAGGAAGTTTTATAATAAATTAATATAAAGTAATATTTTAATGAAACTGATGTTTTGTTATGCCTAGTCAACATGGCACCAGATGGGGCATGCGTGTCGATGACACAGGAGGTCACATGGTGTAGGGTAATGCTCAGCCTTGGGGATAAACCAGGAGCTTGGCTCAGTGATGTCAGATAGCAAAAATATATGTCCCTCAAGCAATTCTGAGTGTAAAGGTGTTTGGTTTCAAGGGCCTAGAACTGTAATGATAACTAGATGATTTATATGATACTTCAGAGCTGCCAGAAACAGCGAGTAGAGGTCAGGAAATATTTTCTTAGTGGTTTCAACAAGTAAATATATGGATTTGTGCAAGATAAAAGTTCTGAGTAATATTTTGTCACTAGTTTTGTCTAGGAACTATAGGAGTATTTATGCTGGAATTATTCTAAAAATATCTTCGAAGCAGAATAAAAAATAAGGCAATGAGTTGCAGGGATGGATGGATGCAGGCAGGGTGGAGCAAATAGTCCCCTGCTCATGTTGACACATCAGATGAACAGGGATACTACCTAGGATGTTTGGGGTAGAGTACTTCTAATGAATTACAATGACAGTTAATAGGTAAAAGGATGGGAGAAAATAAAACAGAATAAGCTTGTGAAAAACCTTTAATATAGATTACTATTTTCTGGACCTGTTTCATGAGTATCCAATTGAGTGAGTGTATATGATACATCACTCCTTCTAATTTCCATGGGTTCCAAAGGCCCCATGTAGCAATCTCCATGCTGCAACAATATATTTTCTTTGCTTGTTCCACCGAAGGTTTGGCGCTTATGTAAGCAAGCTGATCTAGTGGTCATGCAGGGTAATGACATATGTGATCCAATCCATAATCTGGTCTTGATCCGGTGATGTAGTGGGTGTTAAAGGGCTGGTGAATGGTCCAGCAGTGTCTGAACTGCTACAGGTGTTTAATCTCTAGATAAAATCCAATAAAATGTTCAAATATTGCATTAGTCTTCTGGGACTAATCATGGATTGAAAGAAATATTTTTATAATTATTTTCGTATTTTCTTTATCACAACATGAAGTGTTGCTACTCCTCAAGGGCATGAATGATAGCTAGCATCTCCTTGTCATGGATCTTGTAATTTCACTCTACTCTACTAGGGCTCTTGGAGTAGAAGGCAATTGGGTGCCATTTTTCATCTTCAGGGGACTGCTGTGAAAGCACAGCTTCTGTCACTACATCTGAACTGTCAGCCTCTACTCAGTAAGGCAGGCTATCATCTGCAAAGTGCAGGATGCGTGTTGATGTGAAACAGTGCTTGAGACCCTCAAAAGCCTGCTGTTTGGCTGTGCCCCATGCCCATTTCACTACCTTTTTCATCAGCTCAAACAAGGGACAAGCATGCTTTGAAAACTCTTGAATAAATCTATGGTAAAAGTTCACCCAAGGAATGATTGTACCTCCTTGTGGTTAGAGGGTGCTGGCCAATCTACCACACCTGCAACCTTCATGGGGTCCATCTCAGCTTTGCCCTGTGAAACAATGAGGCCCAGGTACTCAATCCTGGTTCGCTCAAATTCACATTTTTCAGGACATAGATAGAGCTTATGCCATCACAGACGATTAAGCACAATTTGCATGAGGCGCTGATACTCTTCCAGTGTTTCTGTGAAGATGAGGATGTTGTCCAGGTAAACACATACATGTCCCTCCATGATGAGATCCTGGAAGATGTCATTCATCATGGTTTGGAAGGTAGCAGGGCTGTTGGTGACTCCAAAGAACATAACCAGGGGTTTAAAAAGTCTGTGGTTGGTGCAAAAGGCTGCCTTCCATTTGTCACCTTCCTTTATTTGGACATTGTTGTAGCCCCACTATACATCCACCTTGGTGAAGTACTTTACACCCCAAAGCTGATTTATGAGCTCTAAAATGATGGGCAGTGGGTAGTGATTTTTCACAGTCATGGCATTGAGCACATGGTAATCCTGAACCAGGTGAAGTGAATCATCCTTCTTCTTTATGAAGAATACTGGCAAAGCCATTGGTGACTCAGAAGGATGAATGTGACCAGTTCTAAGGTTCTCCTGCAGGAAAATGTCCAGCTGCTCTTGCTCATTGGGCATGAGTGGATAAACCTTGCATGCAGATGGATTTGACCCAGGTTCCAGCTCAATTGCATGATCCCAGGACCATTTTTCTGGAAATGAGTCAAAGGACTCCTTGGTGAAGGCATCTTGAAAGTCCTGCAAGTAGGATGGGATGAGCTCTTCTTTTTTTACTAGGCCACTGCAAAGTACCTTCTCTTCCAGCTATCATGCAGTTGTGGTCATAGCTGCAATGGTGGTCACAGCCCCCAAGCACACTGCTCCAAATAGGCAATCCCCTTCCTCTAAGAGTGCTTGGAAGCTCTCAAACTCAGGATTTGGTAGCTCTTTGTTTCCCTCCTCTGTAACCTCTGGGATGGGTCCAGCTCAACAGGAGCAAATATTTGCTGCCTCTTGCTGCTCTTCATGCACCTTCACCCTAGAGGTGTGACACTTCACTGGGCACCTGTTTAGCACCACCTCCTGTGTTTGCCAGTTCACCTTGGGGTTGTGGTCACAGAGCCACAGGTAACCCAAGATCATCTTATGCTTTTCAAGGTTGGTGATGGCAAAAACTGTATGCTCTGAATGGTTTTGAAAATGCAGGATGAGATCCACCATACTGTGAATGGAGCCAGCCTTATTCAGAGTCCCATCCACATTGTACACAGGGGCTGGGCATGCCAGTGAATGTGTTGTCAGCTTCTATGCTGGCATGAAATCACCATCACTGAACAGTCCAGTAGCACCGCTGTCCAGCAGGGTGGTCACCCCTTCTACTTCAGCCATATTGGTAGTCTGAACCTCCACCTTAGGGCTAAGTGAGTCTGGAGAGGGGTTTGCAGCAACAATGTAGGCCTTGGGCAGTCCTCACTCCCAGCACTTTGTTCTTGCTAAGGACAACTTTGGAGATCCTTCAGGGGATGTGTCTTGTCTATTTGCTGCTTCAGTCCTAGTTTCAGACATATGAACAGTATCTTCATTCTCTGGGGTTATGGACAAAACAACAAATTGATTCAACAGGGGCAGCAAGGGCACATCCTTCACTCACTGCATGACACAAAATCCTCTGGCCTCTCCTTTTCTACTTCATCCACTTCATCCACCTCCACAGCCTTTGGCACATCCTCAGCTTTGAACCAATGCTCCAGGAGCTCTTTGCACTCATCAGATGTCATGTAGTGTGTAAAAGCAAGGTGAGGGTGAGTGTTGAAAACTTTATATGATAGGGGGAGATGAACTTAGAAGAGACAAGATGTGTTTGATTGAATAGTGGACAGGTAATAGAAAAATGAAGATCCTAGCCTCTATGTCAGGGCAGGACAATAAAATCAAGATAAGTGGACTTCAGACAGACAGAATTAAGTGTATCCTAAGTCTGAGATGACAGTAGGGACAAAAAAGCAACTGTCCTATTCATGTTCTGCCAGCTCTAAGTAAAACACTACATGCATGTAATGATTTAGGAGTGAACATGTGAAAACATGTGAAAGTCTAAGCTCCTGGCTTGTTAGGGGGTGACTTCACTAGCTAGACACAGTTGAATAGAAGTAACGATGATCTGATCAGTAGTGATGAAAGGAAAACTAACACTAAGCCTGAAATAGTGTGCTACATATGTAAGTGTGTCTCATCTGTGACTATGCATCAGTATGTGCCTCAAATGTTGCTACACATGTAAATGCATCTCATTGGGATACCTGGGCTGATAAAGTGAATCATAAGAAGTGATGGAGTCTGAGAGTAGACAAGATGATGGAAGAAATATGACAATAAATAAAATGTCCATGGAAATAGAAATATAGATAGAACAATGTCCTTTGAGTTTTTCCTTTCTTACTCATAATAACATAGTGAACATCATAGGCCTGGGGACACTTTCATGCAAAGTGTCCAACCTTGCCACAGCATCAACATGTGAGTGGTTGACTGAATCATCTCTTTGCTGCATCTACATCCATTGGAGCAGGTCCTGAGGATGGACCTGGTGCTGATGCTGTGGGTGTGAATGCTGGATATACAGGAGGTGATGGCACAAACCTGTTTGGAAGTTCACTGGGCCTGCAAACACCTGTGAAGTTTGAAGGTGCCATTGTTACAGTGGTCCTCAGTGCTTAGAATGCTTCATTCACTGCATGTGTCAAGGCAACCACCCTTGCAGCCATATACCATTCTGAAGATACATCATTCTTGGGATGTCCCTCCAGCATCAGTGCAATGTGAGTCTGGATCAAAGGGTCGGGGCCTTGGTGAAATTTCATGACAATTACTTGTCCATCTATATATTCAGCCTTTTTGATGAGTTCTTCAAATTAATCAATGTACTCATCAACTGAACACTTGCCCTGGTGGTACTAACATGACTCCAAGTGATCTATGGTGTTGGTGCATTCATGCAGGGAAAGAACTGAAATTGACATGCCTCCTCAAACTCCTTCCAGTCCTTGAAGTGAACTTCTCCAGTCTTTGATGTGTGTGCAAATGCCCACATAGCAAATGTTGCAGCTCTTCCTGTCTTCTGAAGGACAAGGTCCACAGGATTTGGGCCTCATTATCATAGAACTCACTTGCACAGAGCCCCAGATACCAGGTGCATAAGTTGTAGAATGTATGACCATTCACTCAATCACCATCATATTCAGAGGGCTTTGCCAGTTTCACCAGATGTGTTGGGGTTGTGTGGGTGCCTCCTACATCCTCACTAGGTAGAGCTGCCATCAGACCCTCTGTCATGGCCCTCAGGGACTCTAATCTTCTCTTTAGATTTTGCTTTTCCTGCCTCTCTCTCACCAACTCTTATTCTATCACTCTTAAATGTTCTGTAAACGCTTCAAATGATGGCAAGGACATGGTGGGCAATGCAGCAGTAGGGTAGGAGAAGGGGTTGTGACAATTGCTGCTTTTGAAGCTAAGTCAATTCAAAGTAAGGTGACTTTGCAACCAATTCTCTAGGGAGAGAGTTTTCTTCTGTGAGAGCAACCTAAGCAGATACTCTACACTCAGGTGGCACACTGGCAAAGGGGAAATTCTAAGAGAAAACTCTGAGGATCCCTTCACCCACTAGCTGACAACTATATACTTTGGGCATCATAACTCTGCACCTCTGAAGTCCAAATGATATAAGCAACAGGGGTGCTGAATTATAGACAAGGTCAAGGAGGTATTTAAAGATGCCAAGGGAGGTACCTGCAAAGCTATGGGACAAGAGGTCAGTTGCCGAAGTGGCATTTGGTGGGATGCACTTTGCAGGACTTTGGCATAGTGTGGGAATGTTCACATTGAAGTGAAACATAGAGCACAGTTGCAGGATTTCACAAAACTTTGCAGGACTTTGCAGGACTTTGCAGGACTTTGCTTGTGAACCAGAGGTTCCCCTCACAGAAACCAACACATTGAAATGAACCATTTTCCACTGAGATTGATTTCATGATATTTCACTCAATTACTGTATATTTGTTTTTAGAGACATGATTTATCTACTGAAACCCCAGTGAGTGGTCCCACTGGGTTTCATTGGGTTGACTACCCACAGTGAGCATAGCTATCAGTAAGCAAATCATGCTTAGTTGACAAAGATTGAAGTCGAAAGTAAGCCCGCCGATCGCACCCATAGTATGGCTAGTTGCTTTCGTATTTGCATTTGGTCATTTGTAATAGACCTGGTACTGCTCAGGCACCGTAATCGTCGCAACTAGCTTTAATATTCTCGCTCAACGGAAGGCGTTTTCCTAATCGAATCTCTTCCGCTCAATGGAGACTTATTTCTTAATCGAGTCTAGCTGTTAGCTCACCGGAAGCCATGATGATGAGCACGGCTTGCAAGCATTTACTGTAATGCTAGACTGTCGATGTCAAGCACTAAGCTCCTACACCTTTGGCGGGTCGCAGTCCAAGTTCGTCCTGGTCTGTGCACGGCTAAGGGCTATTCCACTCATTGGTTGTTCAATAGCTCGTCGCCAGCATTGCCAATACTTATATCCTAATTGTGAATATTCAAGAGGTGCCTTATTCTAGATATGTACCTCACCTCAACTATGAAAGCACTTAGCATCCTGGCGCACCACCCGAGGACTACCGCCGTAGACCCCCGAAACAAATACAGATGGAAAATATTTTCATCAGCAGCACTTGTCGGAACACTATTACTACACGCTCATCGTACGACGCTCGCAAGCCATATATAGGTGCACAGGCATTAGCGAAGGTACAAGTGTAGCAATTAGAAGACGCGAGGCCAGCAAGATAACGGTAGCGCGCTCAGATTGACTACTTCACCGGACCACCGGACACGGTTTGTTTCACCTTTCCTGGGATCACCAGGAGACCAGTAGTCTGCCACTCCATAGCATCCTCCTGGACACCTTGTCCTCCATGATGACAACTCGAGGCCCCATGTTCCCCAGATATCTCCACATATCCATCGCCATAGCCAAAAGTATCTTGGAAGGATTCTGGCGCGGGCTTAAGGGACGATGTTGTGCTTCGAGCAGCAGGTGACAAGGGCGGCGAAGATGAAATGGCAACGTGTGTCAATCGATTAGTAATTACCTCATTGAGCATGGTCTAGGTCAGCTGAAGATGAGTATACCGCTTCAAGAGTGCATAAGCACGACTCACGATACGCTGCGCCCCGACCATTGGGGAAAACATCTCCAGCCTGCTGCTCGGCTCCATGTCTATGAAGGTGTTGAAATCGATGTAACGTAGAATCATCGCAGCTGCATAGACATTCATTCCTTTTAATTGCGCCAGATCCGTCTCATCCTAACAATAACAAGAGGACGTGAGTCTGGCAAACCCATGCATGAGACACTAACCTCGTGATACTCATCCACCAGCCATTCTCGGTCAACTTCCGCAGATGCCCCTGAAGCATTCTCTGCCATATCACCCACCAATCTTACAAGCCTCGCAGCCTCGCCCACGTCTCGCGCATAGCCGTATCGTATCTCCGTATCCCGACGCTTGTTCCCCGTCGCCATTCCATCTAGAATGGCAAGTGTCCGCTTGAACTTTCTGATAGTTTTGATGATGGCGGGAGAAAATGCATATGGAGTAAGACCAGCCCCAGATTCATTCCTGGTCGGGCGGTAGGATAAGGAGGTGGAGAAAGCTTCAAACACCACTACTAGACGGGCAAAATCCCATGACAGCTTGGCGATCTTCTCAGCTAAGGCCTCGCCGCTAACAGGAAGAGGCGCGAGAGGAACCAAGAGCACGGCAGTGTCCAGGTCAATAATCAGATCCACACCATTTGTCGCATAAGTATCGCGTTCGACAAGCTCGATATTACAGCCGGGTGAGGTCAAGTGTTTGAGGAGAATAGTCTTTTGAATTACATCCAGAGATGCGATGTATCGATGTCGTAATGTAGGAATAGTCCATTCGTGAGGCAAGCTTAGCGTGTTGGCGTCTATTAACTCGGGAGGCACAGGACGTGGTGAAGACATCATATTTATCGATAGTTCCGGCTCTGGCTCCGGCTGAGATGAAAGGATAGAAAGAGATTCCCGAAAGGATCTCCCCCTCAATTTCATGAAATTAGCCAGGGCTTCCCGAGCAGAAGTCTCCGAGAGACGGAAGCTAGACAGGCGATTCGGAGGTGGTTTGGGAGCGACAGGGAGAGCAGAAGATGGATGAGCATCGCGATTCGAGAGAACTGGGTCTAGAAACTGGATTGGCGATATCTTTCGAGATGAAAGTTCTTGAGCTATTGGAGGAGAACCTGCCTGGTTGTCTCCGAATATTCCAACAGAATCACCTTTCTCATGCTCGGCATGATTATCTACTAGTGATGCTGAATAGGCCGCAGCCTCAGTCGTCCATATAGGATCCGAATGGTCATCGAGCAAGTTTGATCCATCGATCTGCGAAATTTCCGACTCTGGGATTTTCCCAACAAGGTTCCAATAAGGTGCGTCTTGTGATCGAGGTTGTGATTGACGATCTCGGCCAGGAGAGCACAACGTGTTAAATGAGAACGGAACACCACCGACATCTTGTATATGATCAATGGCTCGCTGACCCTCCGAATCCCCTATCAGGTTGAAATCAAGCGTCGAAACCTTCCGTCTCTTGGAGTGAGACCGCGTCGGACTTTGAACTTCTTCCGACCCAGACGAAGCTTCGAAAGTATCGTTTCTAGCTCTGGCATCTACTGTGTCATATAAATGCTCTTGTTGGTAACATGAAACTCTCCGTCTTTCTGCTCTGGTTAGTATCATGTCGTACCGGCTCCAGTCTTCGCTGGTCGCTCTTTCAATGGCTGGCTCGTCGTAAATAGCTGGAAAACACTCCTCTGCGTCCGTTCTGGGTGCGTCTGAAGCGAGCATCTTCTTGAGTTTGTTATCATCATCGCCATCGATCAGATTGAGATCGGCCTGTATGCTTAGCGTTGGATGATGGTCAACGTCAGCCAGTTCTTCCGTTCTGGGAATACTGGTACCGAAGTTAAAGGGCCTAAGCAATGCTCACGATACGGCATAAACACATAATAGGATCGAATACATTGGCAACGCACCTCCAGGGAAGCTCAATATTCAATGACTGCACGCCAGCAACCTTTTTGAGATATACGAAATCACTTGGCTCATGATCTCTTTTTGTCGACGCCTGGAGTTTGAGTTTCTTGGAAGAAACGAGGCAGCGCACTGATGCAGGCAGCATGGGGCGAGAGGGAGAGTTCGGATGCAAGTAAGGCTCCTTTAACTTGGGTACTGGATATCTCGCAATTAATTGGCGTTTGCATTATTCTACGACTTACTATCCATCATAAGAGTATCCTTCTCCTCTATTCTTTCCTGCATAATAAAATCTTCAGCACTTTGCCCGTCGACTGGAACACAAAGCTGGGCTATTAAGGCATCTAGTCCCACGTTCAAAGAGCTCTCTTGTTCGGCTATAAGTGGATGCACGCTGCTCGGATTTGTCGTGGATGACCTTGCAGGTGAAGAGGGCTGTCCTTGAATAGATAATGACATTGGCGGAGATTGATGGAGACGATTGTCTGGGGTATTGAGTTTAAAGTTCGCAGGGGCTGGATGCAACAGTGGGGACAAGAAAGCGGAAAGACTTGTATAACAAATACTATGTCATAATGCCTTGAGAACGATAAGTAGCGCACGAACCTTGGCTTATACTCTCCATCCCCCTTCTTCCCACTTCCACCTGGTTTGTGAGTCCGAGGAACCAGGTATTCCTCTCCAAGTTATTGGGTCATGTCAGGAAACAGAATGCGAACCAGTACAACGCACCCATTTTCACATTTGTGACTAATTGCGCAAATGGCTGTTGAGGAGGCGTGAGGGCAAACAGTTCGTCCAATTCTACTCGACTTGATTGAGAGCCACCCTCTAAAGAAGGAGTATCAGAAGTGTCTTGAGATGTAGGGGGTGGTGCCATGACGTCTAAATGTGATACATATAAGATATGTTAATTGGTGCTAATTTTGACAGTCTAAGAAACTGACTCCAACCGTCAACAAGGAGCATGTGTGCCTTAGACATATCTTCTACTTCTCCTTCTACCTTGACTTGAGACACGAAGCCTAAAGAGTGAATTTCAGAGAGCTTCCGCATGCCTGGCGTCCTGGCCACTCTAAGCTGACGCGGGAAGACGGGTGGCGACATTGGGCATGGGGCGTTGGCAAGTGGGGGGAAAGCTTCATCGTACATAAAATTAGACACCATAGAGGGTACCCTATCATATATGAATTTAGGACAAAGTTTAGCATTCGGGACACGGGCCAATAGAGACGCCATGGCCTCAAGCGTTTCTTGGTCTAATCCTGGACGGACATTTCTATAAAAAATTTAGCTATTAGACATGTGACTCAAGGAAATGATTGAACGCACACATACAAGATTTGGTCTCGTTCGCGCGCAGAGAATACAACTTCTTCACAAGCTTCATCAGCAACGGACTTAATGTCGACGTGCTCCAAGTATTTCGAGTTGCAACGGCTGAACGATTTTATCAGTGTGGAAGATGACGACCCGCCGGCTATTTGAGGTGTCTGGAGAATGGCCCGAGTTGTCAAGATTGGCGTCATAGGCCTGACTGGAATGGTGTAGGTTGCTGGAAAAATGCGGATCAGTGTACCGATACAGGGACAGCACTTTAGACGGTTGAAACATAAATTGGGCAGCGTACATTCATTGTCTGTACTCCAGCATCGCGCTGTAGGCGGCTCTCTACCGTATCTATATCCCAGCGTATCTTGAAACCATTGGTGCGTTTCATCGGCGATCATCCATGTCTGATCATAGGGCTTCTGGTCTTCAATTCTGAGTTTTTTATACAATAGTTCGAATGGGTCCACGGGCAGCACAAGGGACGTGGGATCATCGAGAGGCACAACGCTTAGGCAGTCAGAGAGCAGCTAGAGCAGCCAGGGGAGAGGTTAGTGCTGTCACAATAGATCCTCTTTATCTGGTCCAGAAGAGGAAACGTTTCTGAGAGAGATACTCGCTAACCTCTGAGACTTTCGTGCGTGTATAAGTCACGTAATTGATTGTGAGATGAGTGAGCGAGTAACGAAGCAGAAGTTTTCGGATATGAGCCGTGAAAGCATGGTCTTTTTCGGCGTCCATATACTTTAGACTAGATATTAAGCAAATTATAGCTAGCAGCAGAGGCGGTTGTATGGTCCAGATTAAGTAAAAGGTAATCATAAGAAAGTTGAAAATCACGTGACACGGTGCCTGCAACTTATGGTGTTACATGTCACGACTTTCATATGAATCAAGTTGGTCTGAGCCCAACGAAAGTCAGATCCGATCTAAGCTGTTGATAAATAATATATTCCCTGAGTCAAACTATTAACATGTCACTATCATGGGGTCACTAATTCCATGTTACACTGAGGTAACACACCATTAGCATCAATGCAATTCACTGATCAGAACAAGATCAAACTCATATGCAATCATTATGACATCACAAGCATCTCATGTGATTGGAGAGAATGAGATTCTAATTGGAGACCAAGCATCTAAAAGACAAATTCAGTGTGATTAAACATTATGTAATCACCAGGCTACCAGGCCACTCAAACATGCTATACCATTTGGAAGTGGTGTACAGGGCCATCAGAGCTTGCAGAATGTGAGTGGAATGGAATACCAAGTGTATTCATTGAACAGCTGTCCAAGGAATAGGGCACAGAAGGCATGAGTCCCTATACAAACATATATTTGAGGAATCTCAAAGATTTGTTGTTCCTATTCTTTCAATGTTGTGATAAAGAAAACACAAAAATAATCATAAATATATTTCTATCAAATCATGTTTAGTCCCAGAAGGCTGATACAACATTTGGATGAATTATTAGATTCTTATCTAGAGGATAAAAATCCATAGCAGTTTGTGTTATATTTAGAGGTCAGCAACATTCATATCTTGAAGGTCCAGGCATATATATGCTTACCTCAAATATCCCCCACTCTTTTTTTATATCTCATCTCATTCCAATCACAAAATCCCAATCTCTCTCTAACATCACACCTGAACAGACCTATCCCAGCTGTACCCCTTTTCATATGTACATGTATCAAACACAGGCACACATTATTTTCGACTGAACCATCACATTCCTTCACCCAAGCCAAGTCTGCATGCAGACTCCATCATCTTTCATTTTTTATTCCATCTTTTCTGTCCCTTCAACTCATAGTAGTCAGCATGTATACATAGGTATATAAGTAGATACTTTTCAAGTCAATAATATTACTGCCAAAAAAATGTTACTCCTATCACTTGAATTACACAAGTGTCAATCTGCCAGCATAGTCATTATAACCCCTTACAGGAGCTATAGTACTAGCAGACCCCTTCAGATCTTCAGATCTGACATACTCCCATTGTTACATTGATAGACTTATGTCTAGTTATTACCTACAACATCACACTGAAGATTTCAGATCACCTGGAACTGAACCTTCAGTCCATCTACCCCACATCACCCAGAACCAGTATCCTAGTCCATCACATAGAGTATCAGGCAACCTGAGTGTTATAACACATCCAAGGCTATCCATATACATATTACTCCATATATTTCACAACAGTTTGGACACTGGCCCTTTGATACCCACTACATCACAGGATCAAGGCCATATCCCCAACTCTGATGAAGGAGGGGAGGGTTTTGTGGATATGAACAGTCTTGGATATACACACTGTTCTGAAGGGTCCTTAGCTGACCCTGGTATTATGCTTGGATATGCTCAGATATCTCATATGTTATGGTATCTTTTTGTTAGATATTATGGTTATGTAAACATATACCTGTGTCTTGGCACCAGTTTATATAATGCTTTTTCATATTTCATTACATTATTTCTTGTTCACCCTTCCCCTTGTTAATCTTTTCCAGGTATATTTAGTATTTTTTTTCACCTGTGGTCTATGTTCATTTGTTTCCCTTGCTCCCCTGTAATGTGTCATTGTAAATTGCAATGCCTTTTTGGTCCACAAAGATACAAAGTTGTCATGACTGCTGTTTTCCACATCCCGAGTTCAGCGAATTACATCAATCTTCCCAGCATCCTTCCATCATGCTGATGTCAGCAAGGCCTCCACAGTCTATCCCACTCCTATTCACTGGTCGCCGAAAATGATCTTCACCATTGTACTACTATACTTTGCCCCTGTTTCGCATCATTCACATCCCCCTTGCAGCATGCAGGATCACTGAGTACGAGCAGAAGTCTGGTCTAGCCAACAGGTTTCACTCACAGATCCCATCAGTTGCTGTGCCCCAATGAAGGAGGTTTGACCCTTACTCCATGTCCTAACACATGCTACCAATCTGCAGTGTTCTAGCCCCTCTCTATCCATTCCCCCCTGCATTGGCTTTTACTATAAGTACTTCTATTCTGCCTGTATACAGTAATTCTCTAGTTCAATTATCATACATCTACCTTGTTATTTGACCCCTTACTAGTAGAAAAAAACCTTAGTACAACAATCCACTGCCTCATCAGTAGTTGTGTCTATCAGTGAGCTTGAACCTTTGATCTTATTCGCTACACCCCCTTAGGGGCATCACCAAGACCACTATTCACAGCACTTTGCAGGAGTGTTCAGATCAGCAAAAGGAACACCTGAACTGGGGTGACCTTTCCTTGAGGACATGCGCAATTTATTGCATACTACTCTTGGGTTATTTACTATGACTGTAGGCCCATGTCAGAACTACACTGACTTATATCTTTACTCCAAAATCCAATCTTGACAAAAGTCACCTCAGATTCAAGAGTGTATCAGCTGATATTACAAAAATATGACTCATCTCTATGGTTGCAGATGGTGTGAATCAACTGACACCCTCCTTGAGCTCTCCTTCCTCAGTCAACACTATCACATCTTTCATGGCAGAAACTGGTAATGAC
The DNA here is from genome assembly GCA_003316465.1 of Ramaria cf. rubripermanens. Classification (NCBI taxonomy): domain Eukaryota; kingdom Fungi; phylum Basidiomycota; class Agaricomycetes; order Gomphales; family Gomphaceae; genus Ramaria; species Ramaria cf. rubripermanens. The sequence goes on along the minus strand of QFFB01003564.1, from coordinate 62,543 downwards.
TCAAACATCCCTGTGGATGGTTCAGTTGAATACATATAACAGCTCACACATGTATAAGTACTCACAGCTGAGCAAAAAGAACCCAATGTGTATGGAACCTTATGCTACCAGGAAGAGGGCTGCCACCCAGAGCATGGATAATGACAAGTCCCCTCAAAAGTCCCAGCTTGTTGCTGCTGACTATTAAATAACTTCAGGAGATTAACAATGCCAGCATATGTTTTACTTTACATCTTGAAACACTCATAAATACATATACTCTCATTTTTGCCTTTTTTATGTTGTAACTGGATTCAACTCTGGGACATGGAATATACTGTACCATCTTGATAAGAACAACATTGTCAAATTTTAATCTATAAGTCTGAAATAAACATGGAATGTGAACCTGGTAAGTATTACAGTCCTGTATCAAACTACCCATGTCAGCATAAAGGTCATGCAAACTACAAGATAAGTTGCAACTGGAGTTGGGGACTGGCACACTAGTGCCACTATAAGGTTGTGGATCAGATCACCCATGTGATTACCCACACAACTACCATATTGGCATGCTTATGTAAGTGCCAAACCTTCAGTAGGACAGACAAACAAAATATAGTGCTGCAGCATGGAGACTACTGCATAGGGTCATTAGAACCAATGGAATTAGAAGGGAGTGATGTATTACATATACTCACTGTTAAGTTCACAGACATTACCCAGAACTTTGGAGGTTGGACTTCAAAACAATATGAGGGGGTAGGGACTTGGCTTCAACTTATGGATTACACCACCTACTATTGTTTGGCCCCTAATTTCAGAAATTGGAGTATTGGAGGTTATCCGGAGGTTCAGACTTGGAGGTATCACTAGTAGTATCTAACTACAGAAATAGTGATGTGAGAAGACTGGAGGTTGGTAACGGGAAATAAGTTGATATTTGAACTAAAGAATGGATACAAGATTGAAGGACTATTAGTACCTCATATCCTAATTGTATCCTAAGAATGTGTAATAAGAAAGACATAAATGTAGAACAAGAAGGATATAAGAGTTGAATAATAACCGGAGTTCAGAATAGGGTTGGAGGTTTGGATTGAGCAAGATACAAGTATTCTACTTTGGGTTGTGAATGAGGATTATATTTTAAGAAGCAAACAACAAGAACTAAAATGGAGCATAATAGTTACTTCGGAGTTCAGAGGTCCAAAGGTTTGGAGCCTTGGTGTTAGATCTCAGGGATCTAACACTCACTCAATTAAATGCTCATGTTACAGGTCAGGAAAATAATGATCCATATTAAATGTTTTAATAAGTTTTTTTTTTTCATTTTACTTCTTCCTATGTTTCTATTCATTAAATACTATTGTCATTCAGTAGAAGAACTTCATCCCTAATATCCTAGGTAGTATCCCTGTCCATCTGACATTTCATCATGAGTAGGGGAATGTTTGCTCTACCATAACCTGCATTCATACATCCCTACAATTCATTCCCACCTCCCTTATTGTTTTCCTTCAAAGATATTTTTAGAATTATTTTAGTATAAATACTCCTATAGTTCCTACATAAAATAACAGACAAAACATTAGTGAGAACTTTCATCTTGAATCCACCAAGTATTTTACTCATTAGAACCACAAGAAATTATTTCTTGACTTCTTATTAAGACTGGGGTCTATGTGTGGGACCTTGGAGCAAGCTTGTTCTGAGCTTGGCCAAGGGTGAGGAGTAAGGGCTCAGCTTCAGCTTATATGCTATGCCATCCACTATCACATGTGCCCTTAATTTCGGAGTGAGATTGGACAAGAGGAGCAGGGGACTAAGAGAGGATGGAGTGAGAAACTAGTAAAGGATTCAAAGGGTATCTACATTGATTTCTGACTGAAGAGCAAGGTACATACAGAACAAGACTTATATACAGATAACAGGGAAACAGGGTTAAACAAAAACTAACTAAGGGAATCATAATGAAGCTCAGGGATGGATAAGAAACAGGGTTCGGGGGAGTGGAATATAAGGAACAGGGGCTGGGCTCAGGCTCGGACTGCTTTGGGAAGGGCTTGGGTAAGGTTGGGCTTGGGATTGGGGGTTCAGAATAGGGTTAGTTACTGAATGTGGTTACTGGAGATCTGCATGGAACTGGATTATAACAGTATTCCCCCTTTAAGGCTGAGACCCTCAAGGCTGTAATAGAGTAGTTGAGTTAGCCTCTTATGGCTAATCAATGTCAGCTCTGAGGTGAGAGTTAGCCTTTCAGGAGTCAGGATGGTTTGGACCAGAGTTTTTTGAGTTCACCTTTGATGAGTCAGCTCACGACCGAGGTTAGTTAAAAGCTCAGAGGATGGGCTGGTGGACCTAGCGTAGTAGTCATATCATCCCACCCCAGAATAGAAAAATGTCCAGTGCTTGCATCTCTCTGTCTAAGCTCCTCATTGTTCACCCTGAACCCACCACAGTCAATGACAACAAGGACAAGATGCCAGCCACACTGCCAACTCAGGATGTGCCACCTTTGGCTGAGGCTCGATCCAAGGTCCCTGTTCAGGTAAATGTTTGGGATACCTTGGTAATTGACATGTGCAAGCCCTGGTTTGAGGGCCTGATTGGAAAGAACATGAGTTCGCTTTTCTCCTGAAGTTCACTAACCTCACTAATGAGTTTCGCAGTATACCCAGCTGTAGATGGTTTACCATCTGCATGCTGGGGCCAGCTACATCACTTTTCAGAGCAAGAGCCAGGCTAAGGATGCACATGCTGACTGGGGTGTCAGTCATGTTGCAGAGTGAGTCTGGGCCACCTGCAAAAAGTGGGGCAACTCATGTCTCCAGTATGTCATCTCTGATCACAGGGGAATCAACCTGGGGGCCTGCATCTGGTGTAAGATGTGGTCTGTAGCATGTTCAATTGTGCAGTGGCATCATCAGACAAGTGTTGGGGGAAAGGGCAAGGAGAAGGCCCAGAGCTTGGGTGAGGACAACACTGGGGATTTGGGTACAGAGAAGAGGAGGAGGAGGAGGAGGAGGAGGAGGAGGAGGAGGAGGAGGAGGAGGAGGAGGAGGAGGAGTGGCCAGGGAAGAAGCTGAGGTACCAGTGTCTTGGCCTTTTCTTCTTCACCACAGCCTTCATCCCAGCTTTCTTCAGGCCATTTTGAATTGTTTGTGTAGATAGGCTTGTTGACAACCTCCCTGAGAGCTTTGGTGACCTGGACTGCATTTTCAGCTCTCCCTGAGCCAATAAGGCGAATAGCATGACGAATGTTGGTCTCTGAAAGCTTTGTTGGGTGACCTCCTGAGGACTTTTGAAGACTGGGACAATGTTTGGAGTGAGGTCTGGAGATGGGGGCATTGGAAACACCAGTCTGAGATGAGATTTGGTGACCAGAGAGGCCAGAATCAAGGAGAGAAAGGATATGGTGTTGCAGTGCAGGTGTCAATGATTTCATAGTGATATGGAGTTGTTCAACAAGTTGTTATGGTTTGTTTGCTATTGTTCAATAGTCACGTGATATAGAGGCATCATATTTTACCACTTATAGTAAACTAGTCATTGTATGGAAGCCAGCCAATGTAGATTTTTAGATTTTAAGATGTCAGCCCAAAAACTGTTTCAATGATATGACTGAATCAAAAATTATGTATCTCCTGGAAATATAAATTTATGAATCTGATTTATGACATAAATTCAAGCCAAGATAGAGTACTATCATCAGTAATATTTACACAATTTTAACTATTTTATTTCCCCGGTTATAATGCTATTATATTGAAATCAGGAAACATTGAAATGGTTTTTTGAGCCACTGTGGATGAAATAGACTGTGTTTTCAGACCATTTTTACAAACAAAAGCAGAGTCAATGAAACAATGGGTAGAGCTGGAATCTACAAAAGCTTTGAAGGATACATGAGGGATAAGGTTGGAACATAAACTAACTACAAGAGACATAGATGTAGAAAAAGTGGAAGCATTGAGTGCTGCGCTCTATTGTATTCTCCCACTCACCCCATTTGTTTAGTTCTGCTCTGGGTGTTACTTGAGGTGGCAATAGCTTCCAGCACTTCAAGCATGACAATTCATTAAACCACATATGAAAACCTCATGTATATTACCTAGAAAGATAGATATTTAGCCCCTGAAATTCTGTGAGTTTGTCTTTAGCTATCCAAAAAAAATGCACAAACAACTAGAATTCAGGTGTTAAAGCAATGAACTTGCCATGATAATTGTGGTGAAAATTAAGTTTCTACAGCATATAAATTCATTGAAATTTCCACTGACATATATATTAATCAAACCACTGGAAATGTTTCATTGTATTTTCACTGAAGTAAGCCAAAAATTCATTGGTTTATTTCAATGGGGGCTGTTTCAGTGAGGTACACACTGAAAACTGAAAACCCATGGGTGGACCCACTATCTACAGTGCATTGTCACTGTACAGTCACCACCTGTGAAGATGTGCAACACCATTGAGGATGACCATGACACACCAGTCTCCACCAGTAGTTCTAGCTTGCACAATCACAACCTCACTGGTAAAAAACCAGCACAAAAATAGCCTTGAGTTTCTCCACTCAATGCTGATAAATTAGGTTGCCATTACAGTAACTAATTGTTATGTTGCACATAGCATTGGCTGACATTCCTCACAGAATACCACTGGCATGAAATCACCATCCACATCACTCTGAGTAAGTTGCTCAAGGTGGAACATGACATGATCATCAGGTTTAATGATTTCACTATTACAGTAATTCAATCATACTTTTACAGAATGCAACACTTTAGTCCAGCCTCAGTAGCAAGATGCCGTTCCAAGACGGGACTCAAAGGAAGCAAACTCACGATAACAGGATAAATATGAAACACAGGCGCTGTACCATCATCTCTGCCCCAATATTCGACAGGTGGGGGAGGTTCTCGAGATTGCGTAAAATCTTGGCATAATCGCGGTCATCCTTAACAGAGCAACGGATCTAAAACACATACCGAAACAATGATTAATAACGGTCGGTTTGTTAGTCTGAAGAAATTTGATGACAGTTACCAGGAATAGGTCCTGTAACCTGTTCAGCTCCTTAATACGTCCTGCTAGGGCTTGTATTTCTTCTAGGGAGTGAAACAAAACACAGATAAAACTATCCCTCTGTGTGGCGAGGATCGTCGGCCGATGCTGCGTGCAACATAACAACTAGTTAATGGTGACCTAATTCATCGGCGGCTGAGCTCACATGGATACATTCAAATTGTTAGACGGCGACTCACAAGGTCGTCTGTCGGCTTTGGCATGGTCTTACCCCGCACATCACGGACCAACGGCACTCCTATAGCCTCACGCGGGTGTCGAACCTGCAACCTTGACGCATTTGCGGCCATGCATGTGGCTGATTGCCCGAATGGAGTGGAGGAACTCACAGCAGTTTTGTGCTGATTTTTACCAGTGGGGTTGCGATTGTGCGAGCTAGAACTATTGGTGGAGACTGGCGTGTCACGGTCATCCTCAATGGTGCCGCACATCTTCACTGGTGGCGACTGCACAGCGACAACGTAGCTACCAGCAAGCAAATCATGTCGCTTATGCTTAGTTGACGAAGGTCGAAGTCAAAAGTAAGTCCGCCAATCGCGCCCATAGTATGACTAGTTGCTTTCGCGTTTGCATTTGGTCATTTGAAATAGACCTGGTAGGGCACCAATCGAGAACGGGTGAACCACAACCGCCCACAGCCCTCGAAATTTCCAACTGTATGGCTGCGCTCGAAACTTGGCCAAAACTATCAAACATACCGCTCCGCTGGGAAAATGTCCATGTACAATTCTCACGTACATGGACACACCCACATCCTCACGCACCCATAAATGTATCCATAAAAAGACATGGGCGCAGGCGGACGCGTTAAGGTGTGGGTGCATGCTGACGCGTCCTACATAGACGTTCTGTACTTACCGCTCTACCACCTCTACATCTCTTTAATCCGTGAATCCTTGCCCTCGTCTATGCTCTAATTATCCAACCTATGCCTGATATCGCTGGCCCATCGACACTTTACCTCACAGGACATGCGTTCCGATTAGCTACGGTGAACGTGGTTGACTCATTATTCATAAAACCCTGTGTCAGCTCTTTCCCGATCATCCTTCCAACGCTGTATACAATACGCAGGCGACTCCCATTGATCTCAATAAGATTCACCCGTTAAACCACTCAGAATTCCTCACTGCCGTTCTCCTTCCATCTATCTTACTTATCCAAGCTGACTTCAAGGTGCTGGTTGAGGAACGAGAAGGGGGCCGGGACCGTTGTGGGCGTGGATGTCAACGAGGGATAGGATACATTGCTCCCACTAGCCTCTGACTCAGTGGTAAGCTCCAATCCGACTAGGTCGGCCTGCACACGGGCTTTACTGTCTGACTCGAGCTCTGCGACACGAAGTCGCACGAGGTCGTTGATAAACTCCAGACCGCGCACACGTTGGCGAAGGCGCGTGAGCTCGGGGTCAACCCGAGCAGTCCAGCCACGCTCTCGGACATGAAGAGGGTGGCGTGGGGACGAGGGATTCGACGGTTCAACAGTCGAATCGAGAACAAATGAGGTCGATGGAGCTGCTGGCGAGAGTGCGGGTGCGGTGCTAGCCGTTGCAGACTGGCATGTGGATGGACGGACTGTACCGTGGAAGCTACGTGGGAGCAACGGGTGACATTGTGCGTGGATGGTCTATGTTGTTAAGAAACTCGGGCGTGGCACAAAGGGAAAACCACGAATTGATGGGCGAATGGAGGATATGGTGGAAGGCCATTTGTTCGTACTCAAAGGCAGGGTGTGTCAGCTTGGGGCTGGCGCAAGATGACGATGGAGCTGGGGAATGTGGTCCTGTAGGACAACGACATGATCGGACTGGAGGAAGTCGAATCAGACCACATCATGGTATCATTGGCACGCGCGGTCTTGAGATACGATGTCAGTTGTCAACAAAGGCGACAATACAAGCATGCATACTAGCTCTGGAGCATCGTTGACATCGTGGCCTTGGGAATGACCTGAGATCGTTGAACGACGGTAGGGATAGGGGCGGTCAAACCCATAACTATCAGTACGGGAATGTGGACGATGGCTCTCGAATGTATTCGAAAAGGTGAAAGATGGTACGGTTGCGCGGCGGGACGGCGCAACGGATGCAGAAGGATTCGAGGCATTCTGCTGTCTCATTGCTCGGATCTGTGGAGGAATGGAATTGACCAAGAAAGACTAGCTTTCAGAGGGATAAGCGGAGCCTAATAGCTGGCTTAATGTACGCAAAAATATGTTTTCGAGTATGTGACTTTACAGATCTCTGTGGGTACACGCGCCGGTATATCTCAAAACTATAAGGATGGGCATTTTGAACGAAAAAGTAACATTTAGTATGTAAGCCCGTTGGGGAAGAATTATGTAAAATGCGGGATGATCGAGACGAACCACTCTTTTGGTTCGTACAGAACAACGAGATCTGCAGGTGTATAACATAAGAAAGAATTGACTCAGCTTCGGCTTCATTAGATTTTGCTGAGAGAATGTGGAAGAACGGGAAAAGAACTTGAAAAGAACTTCGAAATATAGCCAATATAGCAGTAGTGAGGGTAGAAATTAGACTCAGCAGACAAGCCAGACCGAAAGAACGGTAACCCTAATATTTGTTCCTCCAGCGACAAACTGAGATGAGCGCATTAGACACGGCGTGCGCATAGAATGCTTTCAGCAGCGGAATGGTTTAAAAACTAGGACCCGAGAAGGGGATTCAAACACCGATTCGGGGCTCCTTTCGCTCCACCACGACCACGACATCCACGCCATCCATCCCAGGCATCGTCTAATCCCTCCCTTGAGCAACTGTATGTGAGCTATATGATCATGCCGAGATCAAGTAATCGAAATCTAATCGTGTTCCGTTCAGTTACCTTTGTTTTGGGTCAGTCTGACTCCGCGTGGACATACCGGACACATCTAATTTGTGCTATTTTCTCTCGCGCTCTCCAGCGCTCGCACCCAGCGAGTACCAATTCTGTGCACGTCTCTTCCATGACAAGCAACGATGACAAGCAACCTCAGCCAATGCTCGTTCAAACCTCCCATCAAGTAGGCACCCTTGCCTCACTACCACTTACATCCTACCTAATCCGCTTGGAAGCCATCTGTAACAGATGTCCCGAGCAGCACCCTGCACAATACAGGCACGTCCAGAGACACCCAAAATTCCGGGCCTAGTACACGCATTGGCACCTCACCAGACCTTGATCTCGAAAATTTCCCCAGAAGCGAGGAAAGTGAGACAGACCCATTCATGTTTCGTGAGGGATTCAAGTCAGAGGAAGAGCTCTTACGGCTTCGTAAGGGGGGCAGCAAGAAAATTGCGCGCTACCAAGTAAAACAGAACCAAGTTCGTTGCACCAATTCGTCGCGCCCGTAGCCTCCCTGACATTATCTCAGCTCATCGACAACTTACTTAAACCAATGGAGAAACATACTGCTGAAGCTCAAGCGCAGGAGGAAGCTGCTCGGTTGCCCGTGGGTCATGTATGCAGCCATCATGCGGCTATCCCCATTTATTTCTGCGCACAGGTTAAAATAGCCATCTGGGCTAGTCTGGGGGCCAACTTCGCGTTATGCGTGATCCAGTGTAGGCCAAGTTTCTCTGTGCATTTCAGTTCTCGTCTAAGTGCGCCCATCTCTTCGCAGTGTATGCAGCGATATCCTCTGTATCCTTGTCCCTCCTGGCCACTGGGATAGATTCCATTTTCGATCTTGGGAGCAATGTCATGCTGGTCTGGCTGCATCGTAAAGCAAAGTCGCTTGATGTGAACAAGTGGCCTGTTGGTGGAGCACGGTTAGAAACCATAGGCAACATTGTTTACGGCCAGTCACTATGTCTACCTTTTTTATGTCTAGGTCGCTGAATGACCATGTCGCTTCTTGCTTACAGGTGCTTTGTGAGTTACCTCATAGTCATCTGGGCAATTAGCTCACATCCGCAGAATGGGGTCGGTCAATCTTGTCGTAACCGTGGAGTCAGTGCGGACATTAGTGTCGCATAGAGGCAGCGACACCAACTCGCTCCATATCCCGTCTTTAATAGCCGTTGCGTCCGCATTAGGTCATTACCTACCTTTCATACGCAGCGTACGTAGACTGACAACGTCATAGGCGTCAAGCTGGCCCTCTTTCTGTATTGCTTTGGTCTGCGTAATTCGTCTAGTCAGGTGCAAATACTTTGGGAAGACCATAGAAATGACTTATGGATAAACACATTTGGTGAGTGTCCCTCGGAATGATTGGCTCAAAGCCGTCCTCATACAATCGGGTAGGCATCCTAATGTCTGCCGGTGGCAGCAAACTCAAGTGGTGTGAGCCTTCCCAGACATCTTACATCTCCCCTGTTCTCATTTAGCCATGAACAGACCTTGATCCCATGGGGGGCATGATTGTACGTGGCTCTCACCATCCGCAGTTTACATCACGTGACTGATCTCCCGCCAGATAGCTATTGGGGTAATTATAGCCTGGTCACGGACTATGTATTCCGAGTTCGAGCTCCTGGCTGGAAAGTCTGCTCCTCACGAATTTCTGCAACTTATCATCTACAAGGCCATGACATTCAGCGACGAGATCGAGAAGCTTGACACCGTGCGAGCATATCACGTGTGTGAGCTATCTTCTCACTGCGGAGATATACTGATTGCCCACTGCCCGCTGCTTCCAGAGCGGACCGGTATGTCGTATGTTATCGGCCGCTTCGCTTCTCTCATAGATCATATATCCGAATAAATTAGGATTACTTCGTTGAGGTTGACGTCGTGATGCCAGCCAACACCGAGCTATGGAAAGCGCACGATTTAGCGCAACGGCTCCAGGATAAGATCGAGTTACTTCCCAATGTGGAGCGGGCGTTCGTCCATGTCGACCACGAGACAGAGCATCGACCAGTGCGTTTCATCGATCATACCGGCTCGCTTTTTGAATCTTTTTATCCCTTGTAGGAACACCGGAAATACATATGACACGTTTGCGAGTTAGATGATTAGACTACGCTGTATGGTAAATATACCAAGCATGCAGGAATCAGCGGGTCTCCAGGGGTCCTGGTGGTCGTGTTGAGGGGTGATATTGATGAACATCTTGGGTCTGCTAATAACCGTGGTCAATCGTGCCCTGAATAGAGGCATAGATACGATAAATATACGTCTCTCTTGAGGACGAAAATATAATTGCTTCTCGACAGTCTAAGGATCCCGATAGGAATGCATGTGTACTTTTACCGAGTACATCGAAGTGATGGAGACTTGCTAGTTGTGGGTGGTGGGCCTCGTAGCGAGTCGGAGTACTTCCAAGGATCACTGGCGTGCCCCATAGACTAGACGATCGTTTCGAGATTTGGTATTAATCCGAGCCAGAATCGGCCTTGGCTCTGAATGCTAGAGGTTGGGATAGTGAGAGTAGTTAACGGATGGACCGCTAACGTACCGCTCCTAGATTTCCTGTTTGCGTAATGGCTGCGATCCCATCCTAAGAGCCGCCATTAGAATAGATGGCTTACAGGATGTGATACTTACCTTGATAAGGCAGTTACGATGTTTGTCTTTCACACATCCTACCATAACGGGTGCGCTGCCTGCAGAGAGATAATCCTGTCATATGCCACGCTTCACGCATCTTCCTCGTCCAAGCCTGAGTATTAATAGGTATCGCGTCAACTTCTGCTGCAGATCCTTAGGAGATGGTTAGAATAGCTGAACACTGTGCTTCTACAAAAATAACGCGTGGTGTATGCTGACTAGAAAGCTTGAGGCAGCGCTTCCCGGACGTAGTGCTGCCGAAAAACAATTTTTAGCACTGTCCGGTGAGCGTCCTAGAGTGATCGTACGGCGGAGGCGCGAAGGGACTCCACGGTTCTTGGCTTCATTTCCAACTTGAAGTCGATTGTAAAGTCCACCATCCCATATATACCATTCTCGAATCCAGCGATATTCTTCTTTGTCCATCCATGGCTCTCCCCAGTAAGCACATAAGTTGAGATAATATGATAAGTGACCACCAAAACATTTACTCCAAGGTCTACCCTCTTCCCAATGTCGAACAAGTTCTGAATTAGGCCAATCTGATCACACGCTGTGTGTAACAGAGCAAGAACGGCAGAGGTGGAACCGTTGACGAAAATACGACCTGTACATGCCGTCATGGATCAGGACATTGTATAAACGAGGTTTCAGACACTCAGTTTCTGAGATCGTGCCACTATTAGAGATCAAACTCGCCAGTTGCGTGATGCCACAGATCGTTAAGACCCGCACCATGTGACTAGCTCCGGGTATCCCACGGATCTTCATCCGGACCAGTCGCATAAGCAGGATGAAGGAGCAAATTTGAAGGATTTCGTTTCTGCTACATCGCAGTGACCCGCGAATCCAAGATGACAAGGAAATATGCTATCAAATATGGCTTTGAGCAGAACAGGCTGGTCATGAGTCTAGTCGTTGTCCATCGTAAGTAGTTAGATGTCGCTGACAGTGGTCACCGTTGTCAAGAGTAGTCAGATTAGGTAATCCTATTCACTACGAGTTGTCCTGCCTCTCTTCTCATGATATGCCTCCAAAGCTTAGTCCTACTCCCGCCTACTCGTCGAATATAGAGCTCTTCGGCGATTCAGAGTCGGCGGGACTCACCCCTCGGACTCCATACTCGCGCCTAACAGCCAATGCAGAGGAGGGTCGTTCGCGGCGCTTGGCTCCAGCCATCCTAGTGAACGAAGATATTGCAGAGGATGAAGATGACGGAAACCTTGACGAAATAGACTTGCTCCAAAGTCAGAGCCATCCTTTACTTCATAGTTCTGCCTCGGAATCCTTTCCTTTGGGCAATGATCGACGACGAGGGAGTGGTAGCAAGAAGAAGCCCCGCATATGGCAGATGGTCAAAGAGAGATTGTTGCAGGATCGCTTACCCGTCGGCTTGATTGTGGGGTCTGCTACGGCTTTCTTACTGCTTTTCCTGATCGTTCTGTCAATTCGACGACCAGACACTTTACTGGACTACATGGGAGTCAATGCCACCGCTATCGCGTTTGAGTCTCTGGACGAGGAGAGCAAGGCACGATTCAATAGCTCCACAGTAATCGATTATGCTACGTCCGGCTATACATCGTACCCATTGACCACGGACCAGTACATCACCGAGTGCCGGAAAGTAACAAATGACCCACGCATGCGAGTATACGTATCATATTGGTCAACTAGCCCAGGAGCTGAGCTGGACGTCCTTCATAAAGTATTGAGACCACTCATTGGTACCTTACCCTCTGCTTATGAAATTCATTCCCAGAAACCCAGCCCCTCCCAAAATACATGCACGTCTACAATTACATACCTATTGGATGGCTCAGTTGGTCTCATGGGAGATCTAGCTCTATTAGCGCAGGTCGCCATACTTGCACGCGAGGTAGACATTGCTTTTGCATTAATCGTTGCTATTTAAGTCATTCACGATGACTGGCTCACCGCAGCAAAATCGCACCCTCTTCGTAAATGATGAACGGTGGAATAGGGGGCGTTGGATAGACCATTTCATGTCGTTTTCTAAAACTCAGCCTGGACCAGAACCCGGGTGCGCACCACCACCACCCGAGGGTACGTAACCACTTGCATGAGTACTAACGCCTCTGAATCTCGTCGCGGGAGTAGAGCTAGTCGCCTGTCCTAGAACAGCACGGTAAGCATTTTATGTCATCACAAGATGCTGTTACAGCTCTTTGCTCACAAACTGGCGAACAGTCATTGGGTATGTTGTGAATGCAAACCCATTGAAAATGGGAATATTAATTTGCAACAAGGTTATATCGGCTCGCCTTGCCCTTTTTCACATGGGTGATCACTTTCAGGAAGAGTATGGAGATCCGTGAGCCTGGCACATGGTCGCAGCTTCTTACATTAATTGCTTTACTTCTTAGGTATAAGTACACCATAGAGAGAAAGAAACCCATTTTCTATCGTTCTTCCGAGTCTTTTGCACAGTTCATACGACCCAGCGCTGCGAATGAGAAGCTCATCCAGCGCGCTAGAGACGAACTTGCCTTACTCGCTCTTCCAATTCCAAGTGCGCTCTTTCCTGCCCCTATATCGATCGCTTTTAAAATCCCTCAATGACTGCCAGATGCCACAGACCGAGAGTACTTTGCAACGCACATTCGACGAGGAGATCGTAAAGCCATGTCGTGGCGATATCAAAGGATCCCCAATGACCAGGTTCCTACAACCGAATACGTGGAAGCCGTATTGAAAACGCATGCTCGGCTGCAAAATCTGTCCTCAGACGTATCACTATCTTCCCCGCTGCTCGTCTACCTCGCTTCCGACTCTCCATCTGCAGCATCTGAATTCACAGAACTTCTCATTACAAATCGCAGCGCGATGCAAAAATATGGGAAAGAGACTCTCAAACCGATTGTATACGAGCTCCGCACGAGCAACGATTCCGAGTTGCGTAATCTTGCGCCAGCAATGGAATATGTGCAGGCCAAATGGAATAATCGTACGAAGGAAGACAGGGTCCGAGAAACGAGAGGTGCGATCGTGGATTGGGCACTTCTCTCAGGAGCTTGGATATTTGAGCGTGGAGCCGAAGATGCGCTAATAAAACCTGCTGCAGCTGTTTGCACCCTTCCGTGGGTCCAATCTGGTATATCTTTCTCTAGCATATATGCTGACGAAGCTCACTTTCAGGTCGAATTTTTGCAAACTCGCTGCTGTGGGACTCGGATGGAATCGCTCATTCGACTTTGATGGCGCTGACTTCGGTCCTGATCGGCGCTGGATAGAAATCGACAATTATGGAAGCATTGATCCAATATGGCAAGCTTTTGAAATTTTCATTTGAGATTTTTATTTCAATTTTTATCTTGTAAAACCCATTCATATTCGTTGCCACCTTGGCCTATGTCTGGTCTTCCATGTTTTGCGGAACCTATTTTCTAACTGTTCAGTGAGGATCCAGGGCAGGTTTATGTACCGAGTCCTACTTAACTTTATACCTCTTGGGTTGTTGGGAAAGTACATACGATCTACATTCGCTCAAGTTCATAGGGTACTCATCCCAGAGAATGGGACGCGGCGGGCACACGGATCACAACCATATTAATATTGAATGAGTACACCCCACTGCGAGCACGCAAAACTCCAGGTAAAACGTCAAGATCAAAGATATGCACCTTTAATCTGCATACTCTTCGAGTTTCTTGAGGGCATCCCGCTTTACTGCAGCTTGATAATCTCAATAGCCCGAAGACGACATGCATGCAGGGGTGACACCAGTTATAGGTGTCGTCTCGATTTTTGATATGGTGTCTTGAGGTGAGATCGGATCAAATAAAGCTGCAACCATTCTGCTCTATTCTGCTCTAGCTGCCCATCAGTAGCCTTCAAGATGCTTCAGAAGTTGCTTACTAGTACCAACTCATTGCATGGAGACAAGGGATATCTAGAGTACCCTGTCACTGGCACATGACAAGGAGCTCTAGAACGGGCTTGGATGGCTATCGACCGCCCGCTTGTGAAGACGTAGAACACCTCCGATCACAGGCATCATAAGGTTACGGGCGAAAATGAAATCCATTGCCTTGCTAGCTCAATCGGTAGAGCGTGAGACTCTTACCAATCTATCGGATAAGTTGTCATCTCAAGGTTGCGGGTTCGACCCCCGCGTGAGGCTATATGAGATTCTTTTTGGGTCAACGGCTGGCATAAGCGCCCTTTACTTTGAAAACAGTCCTCATAATTAGTATATAAATTATTTTCAAATTTTGTGAATAGTATGAAAGACCACAAAAGAAAAATATCAGATTCCTGTGATCAATTAACTTAGAGAATTATATCATGGAGGTTATTTTTCTGGCAATCCATTTATAATGGCTATAGATATTATCTTCTAAGTTTCCAGATCTGAAATCACTAACATCTGTCATACATCATTTTTCTACCACATAGCCTTGATCAAGTTCTACTGCTGAAAATGCTCTTTGTGATGCCTCTTCAAATTCTGAATCACTTACTGGGGTACAGCCACAGCAGCTCATGCTTTTGTTACATCCATGCATTCCGTACTCTTGTTCTGTTTTCCGCTCTATCACTTCTGTTACTACCCTACCTTTACTCAGCTCTCCAATCCTCATGGCTCCTCCATCAGCAAGGGTACCTTGTTCCTCATGGAATATCTATGTTCCCATACCGACAGATGATGGGTACCTATTTTAGATATCATGCTTACATCCCCCCCTATGCTATAATCCCTGACTTTGCTCATGATCCATATTGAATACCTCTTCTGTTCCAACTTGGAACTCATTACTGTTACCTTCTTACATGTACCTGTGTGGGAACCACTGTGCAACCAGCAGAATGCCTTTTCTTGGAATCCGGCTGCACAACCAGCCCTAAATAGTCTTCTATCTTTGTAACACCACCTTATAAGAAATTGCCTGGGATCTTTGCCCATAAAAACCATATAAAAATTACTCTAGGGTGTTTCAAACACCCCTCTATTTTTCTGGGGCCTACTTCTCTCAATTCCATCTTATTTTGTGCAGCAGAGTTGTGGACCCACTTGTAACCACAACTATGTCACGGACTTTCGATTCAAACTCTGACCAGTCTACTTGGATTCAGCGGAGTTCTTGGTTTAGGCACACACATGCTCCCATAGCCCCAAAATAATGGCTCCTTCAGACTCAGCCACTGAGTCTGAATAAATTAGCAAACTTGGACTGAAGGGTTGTGGAGCCATAATCACTTAACCAAATCAGGTAAATCTTGGTGAGACAGGTCCACCTAACCTTATCACATGGTGCTGAGACATTTGAGGCTGTACAGTAAGTCATTGGTGTGGAAGGTGTTATGATAAAATATTGTGAAGTCATCTTTTTCCTTTTTTTTTTTCTTTTATCTCAGCCATAAAAAGCTGGGAGTGATATTTTGAAAGAAATTTGTTTATTATATCTAAGAAAAAACTACAAGACAACTGTCAAGATTGAATTTTGGAGTAAAGGTATAATGTCAATGTAATTCCAACATGGGCCTACAATCATAGTGAATAACCCAAGAGTAGTATACAAAGAATCGCACACATCCTCAAGGAAAGGTCACCCCAGTTCAGGTGTTCCTTTTGCTGATCCGAACACTTCTGCAAAGTGCTGTGAATAGTGGCCTCAGCAACACCCCTAAAGGGACGTAGTTAGTAAGATCAAGGGTTCAAGCTCACTGTTAGGCATAACTACCAATGAGGGAGTAGGTCATTACACTAAGGTTTTTCCTACGAGTGAGGAGTCAAATAACAAGGTAGACATATGATAATTGAACTAGGGAATTATATAGGTGGAATCGAAGTACTTATAGTAAAGAGTGAATGCAGGGGGGGGGACGGATTGAGAGGGGTGAGAACACTGTGGAGTTGTAGTAGGGATTATGACACGGAGTAAGGGTCAAACCACCTTCATGGGACACAGTGACAGATGGGGTCTGGGAGTGAAACCCGTCAGTTAGACTAAACTTCTGCTTGTCCTTGGTGACCCTGCACGCCACAAGGGGACTGTGAATGATGTGAAATGAGGGTGAAGTTCTGTGGTACAATGGTGAAGATTATGTTTGATGACCAGCGAATAGGGGTGAGATCAACTATGGAGGTCTTGCCAATATCGGTGTGATGGACTTACGCTGGGGAGATTGATATAATTTGCTGAACTTGGGATGTGGAAAACAGCAGTCATGACAACAACATCCTCTGTTGTCTCGGTCCACACACACAAGTCATAGATGCACTATGACATCACAAGTATGAGTGAGGCAGGTAATGCACATGATTACCCCACACATGTATCACCAATGATCAATCGGCCTGGTTACATGGCAAGCAAGCACCTGAACCACCGGGATAATAAAAATAGAACAAAAAGGAATGTTATGACTATAGAAGGTCATACAAAGGTAATAGAATCGCAGGATTTGAATCAAGGAACATGTCAAACATTCCCCACATATCAGATCACATATGGAATAGGAAGTGGAAGGAGCAGCTTTTACATTGTTATAGTATGTCAGAAGAACAAACATTTCTCTTGGTTATCTTTTTTTACTTCTCATCAAACATTATATTTCCAATCCCCCTATTTACTATTTTCTTCTCCCTAATGACTGATTATTTTCCAGATTTTATTTTACTATCCAAACATAATCTGGCACTATTTGCTCTACAAGATAGTAGAATATTTCCATCCCTTTAGTTACTAATGTTCCAAGACTCCATCTCTATTGTTAGCATTCCCAAAACCACCCATGACTCTTCTCATATAAGTACCATAATGTTCCTGTATGATATACTTCAGCCAGAATCATATCTTTATTGATACACAAAAAGCTCAGGGCATTCAGACTTGCCTTTTGAAAAATCCTTACCATTTTTTCAACGACTGCTACAATCCACAAATTAGTTATACAAGAATATTTATTCATTCCTCTGATTCATTATCACACCTCAAAATTCTCCTCGTTCAACCAATGCTCCATCCTAACACTGAAGAACCCCTGAGCTAAGTTATCAGAACATCATCAGGCATCATCACCAATCCCCGCATTATATCACCCTTGATCAATCAATGCACGTGTCACATCTGACGCCACACTCACAACAAAGGGAATAAAAACATTTTGAGCTCTCTTTTTTTCTTTTATCAAAAAAAAATAGAAATACATAAAATCTTAAAAGAAGGGCCCTGATTGGTTGGGAATTCCCCTGAACTTGACAGAAGGCAGTGGAACTCCCTGGAAACTGTCAGAAGCCCCTAGATCTTTCTTCAAGCTTCCACTAGCTTTTTCCCCTGTTCCATTAATAGATAGAAGATTCTACCTGCTTATCTAAGCCCCTGTACAATATGGTATAAAAGGAGGCCTTTTGCCTGCCTTGGAGAACAATCAATTCAGCCCCCTTCTATCTTACACAACTCATATGACTTGCAAATCTTACTAAGCTGCTCATGCCAGCTAGGGTTCTTACACTTAGTGTATTAATTCTTAGTTAAGTAGTTGCTTTACTGCTTAGCCACTTAGACTAATCCTCCAGGTGAAATTCTACAGAGTGAGTCTGACACTTGATAGTCTTGCCAGTTGCACTATAAGGGCAACCCTCTTATCTGTGGAGAATGTATCACACAGCTAGTAGAGGGGAAATCCAAAGAGAAAAGGCTAAAAATCCCCAACTACTAGTAGATGATTATATACTACATACTACTGTGGAGATGTTATGCACAGACCAACCTCTGTGGAGCAAAGCTCCACAGAGTAAGGAGATTCAGGCGCAGGAAAGTGAAAAGTGTGGATCTTTGACAGCAGTCAATGGTCCGCTTTGAGGGTTAAAAATAGCACATAGAAGAGTGGTTCTTAGACAACAATCAATGGTCTGCCTTAGGGCATTTCCAGAGGGAGGAGGATGGTAGGCCAGCAATGGAATGTGGTGGGTCCATGCACATATCCCAAGGAGATATTGTGGACCATTGGTCTGAAGCCACAGATTGCTAAATGGGGTTATGGTGGATCATGGTTCTGGGACCATGGATCATCAAATGGGGTTTCCCTGACATGCACTCCAATACCCAAGAGTTATCGATCAGTTGATTTTCCTATTCAGTATCTTTCACAAGTCAAGTCGAGTTGCTTATAAAAGCTACCTCACACACTTCACTTATGTCTCTCATTATTGTTGTGCACTGACAGATTATCTGGTCAGTCCATTTATAAACTCACCTGCTCAGTGCATTCCTCTTTCTTTGGAATATGCTTGAACCCTAAAGGTGTCCTTGAACCTACAGTCTAATAGTTTATTATGCATTGCTGCTAAGAAACACATTGCCTTCCATTTGTGATAACTTGGACTAGTTATTGCACAGATTGCAACCAAGGTATTTCCAGAGTTGTGCTGCAGCAATGCTAGTATTCTATAAGTCTCGTATACAACATGTTCTGATAGATCGAAGTGTTAGCAATAATACCAAAGTCTTGAAGGGTGCCAAAACTGTACCTCCTAGTATATAAATTCCTGTATTCATACTAAGTAACCTCAGTTCAAATATCGACCACATTTCCATTTTAACCTTGTCCATAGTGTTCTTAGTACACTTCCACTATTACTTCTGCACTTCTGCATGTACCACAGAACTGTGCTACATTACTTGATTCCTTTGTTCCGAAGCCTTGGGACCCTGTGATTGTTCGAGAGGTGCAGCATATAAGCTGAAGCCAAAGTCCCTTCCGATCCATCTTCCATTCTCAGTCTTAGGGTTTTACATCCCTGTAACAGCTTTAGTCATTATAAATATTATCAGTGATCAAGGTCCCTTTCATGAAGAATCCCACATAGGATGTTAGCAGGTCTGTCTATGAAGGAAAACACTGCACCATGCATCTGGAAATACATATTATAGCTATGCTGAGGCTTCATTGTCTGAAAACATTACAGTAGCCCAAGTGACAACCCAAGCTTTGATCACTCTCTTGAATTGGCCCAGGAATGGGGAGCTGCACTGCACGGTCTCCCAAGAATGACACAATTCACTGACATATCTACACATCTGAGAGCCACAGAGTTGATGAATAGTTATATTAGGAATTACAGTCAATAGGTATATACCATATATATGCTATATACATGCCATACCTCAGTTATATGAGCCCCTGTATAAGATATAGTATATGGTATATACCATCTATATTGGAGTACACTCAGGTTGTGGTCTGTTTAGATGATAGCATCTGTAAGGGTAACCCTCAGACCTGTGGAGAATGTATCACACAGCTAGCAGAGGGGAAATCCAAAGAGAAAAGGCTAAGGATCCCCAACTACTAGCAGATGATTATATACTACATACTACTGCAGAGTTGTTATGTACAGACCAACCTCTGTGGAGCTTTCCTCTGCGGAGTAACAAGAGTCAAGTATGGGAAAGCAAAAGTACAGATCCTTGACAGCAGTCAATGGTCCATTTTGAGGGTTAAAAATAGCACACAGAAGAGTGGATCTTAGCCAGCAATCAATGGTCCACTTTAGGGCATTTCCAGAGGGAGGAGGATGGCAGGCTAGCAATGGAGTGTGGTGGGTCCGCACACATACTCCAAGGAGATATTGCAGACCATTGGTCCAAGGCCACAGACTGCTAAATGGGGTCATTGCAGATTATCTGGGACCATGGATCACCAAATGGGGTTCCTCTGACAATACTGCAGGGTGGCACTACATTACCCTGTCACCCTGTTCTGAAGTCTTGGGACCTTGTGATTGTTCAAGAGGTGTAGCACATAAGCTGAAGCTAAAGTCCCTTCTAAACCATCTTCCATCTTCCATCTTCCTCCCCCCCCCCCCAATAGTTTACACATCTATAACATCATCTCAACTTGTTGTCAGAAGGTGTAATGATCCAAAGTGTTAGTATTGGTGTTTTTCCAGTATTTCAACCCACTGATGATCTCTGCCATTGCTGAAATATCCCATTATGCTGCCTTCATGCATCTATTACTCCTGTTCTATTTGACATTTGCCAAACTCCATATTCACCAGGCATTAATCTTGCACTGTCACCATTCACACAATTTGCACCAACCCTGCATAAGTCAGGGGCATCATGTTAAGACTGAGGCCTAGGTGTGAGACCTCAGGGCAAACTCAGACTGAGGATGGTAGGGTA
This sequence comes from Ramaria cf. rubripermanens, assembly GCA_003316465.1. NCBI lineage: Eukaryota > Fungi > Basidiomycota > Agaricomycetes > Gomphales > Gomphaceae > Ramaria > Ramaria cf. rubripermanens. The sequence continues at coordinate 41,818 of QFFB01003564.1, read as the reverse complement.
GGGCTTGGCTTCAGCTTATGTGCTGCACCATCCACTAGAGTGCATGCCCTATATTTCTGAGTGAGGTTTGGATAAGAGGAGAGTAAGGAAATAAGAGGAGAGCTTTTGTTATGATCCAGTTCCTCGTGGATCTGTTTTGGAACCCTTCAAGACTTTGGTGTTATTGCTAACATCTCAATCTATCAGAACATGTCATTTACGAGGCTTCAAGAATATTAAACAATGCTGCAGTAATAGGGGTCATCCACAAATAAGCTACCTATTTATGAACAATTACTAGGTAGTTAAATAATTCCAGATGTCCTTAGAAAAGGTTGTATGAATATTTCTTTATTATGTTCACATTGGGTCCACAAGGTACAACAATCCATTGGTCGCTGAGCTAATATTTCCCACTATCACATGACTATCACATGACCTTGCTAGTCACATGATTATCACATGACTGTGCTGGATTGGGATAGTCACATGATGATCACATGACTCTGCTAGTCACATGACTGTCACATGACTCTATGCTGAAATAAGATAGTCACATGATGATCACATGACCGTGTTGATGGTCACCTGATTATCACATGACCATTTTTGAAATAAGGCAGTCACATGATAATCACATGATGTACTTAAGTGTGGGAAACTTTTACACTTAACCATGGATTGCTGTCACAAAGCTGTGACACCAACCAAAAAGGCAATAGCACCTTCCACAGCCTTCCAAAACCTTCCAAATCTTTCCTGAAGCTTCTCTAAGCTTCTCTGCTTTTCTTCACTGTGCCACAAGGTTCTAAAGTAGTTACATGAGCTAGATAGATGTAGCATAAATAGCCTGCAGTTCAGCAGTGAGGAATAGACAATCTTTCACCCAACCATCACTCAGACATTGAGTAACCTGAAGTGTGACTTAAACACAGCCTTGTACTGAAGTACTGGCTACATTGGCTCGGCGCTACACTAAGATTACAGCTCTCTGATTGGCTCTGAGAAGTACAAGAGTGCTCTATTCTGATTGCAGCAGGCTCTGAATAACTAAGCTGTGAACAGTGAAGTTACTAAGAGTAACTGAATAGTAATCCTGTACATTAGATGCCACTCTGAGCAGTGATCTAATAGTCTTGGTTATTAGTTAATCAATTCACACATTAGATTATTAACTTAACTCTGAGTTAAGCGGGTTAATAGCCTTTTGAGTAATTGATCTTTCTTGGTCAATCAATGCCTGCAGATATTGACCTAACTCAGGGTAAGTGAGTTAATATACTACATTTGTTGAGTTGGAAAACTAGAAAAGCACAGAGAATAGTGAGATACTTGATCTGAGGAAGAGTTCAAGCATTGATCTATCTTTTCACGTCTTGGGGATTATTGTAATCTTTAGTTCACTTGACCCGCGGTCCTAAGACTCTAAGTAGCTTTCCCCTTAAAGTATCTGGACCCTTGAACGCCTGACATTCTTTGATCTTATTAAGTCATTGCATAAACCTAGAGCTACACGTGTTCAGTTCAATCTCTATTGCTACACTTCCTGTTACAATACTGGTTACAATTGTTCACTGGAGTATAATTTCTTAATTGGGTTCTCTGTTAAAATAGTTTCGAAGCTTGTGTGTGCTTGTAAAGTCAAATATTTTGATTGAATTTTATAATTGTGATTAACACCACAGTTTAGAGTTTAGTTCAATGGTTCCAAAACATGCAGCACAACTCTGGAAATAATTTAATATTTGTACCTTGGTTGCAATCCATGTAATAACCAGTCCAAGTTAATACAGCTGGAAGGCAATGTGTTTCTTAGCAGCACTGAACAATAAACTATTAGTCTGTAAGCTCAAGGACACTATTGGGGTCCAAGTGTATTCCAAAAAGGGGAATAGACTTGACAGGAGAGTTTGTAAGTGGACTGACCAGATAATCTGTCGATGCACTGCAACAACAAACAAATAGTATGGGGGGTAGCTTTTGCAAGTGGCTTGACTCAACTTGTGAAAGTCACTGAACAGGAAAATCAACTGAACAGCTTGTCTCAGGTATTGGAGTGCTAATTGGCAAGAAAATCAATTGACAATCTTACTCTGTAGAAATTTCACCTAGAGTGTTAGTCCGGGTGGCTAAGTAGAAAAGCAACTACTTAACTGAGAATCAATACAGAAAAGTAACTGTATGACCCTAGCTGGGGTTAGCAGCTTAGTAAGATATGCAAGTCACATGAGTTGGTGAGTTGGATAGAAGAAGCTAGATTACTAGATCAGATTGTGCTGATCTGAGGGGGTCAGAGTGGCCTCCTTATATATTGTATTGTACATAGGATTATATTGTAAGGAGGGAAACCTCACTGAGAGTGACAAACTGTGCAGAAATACTGATGCAGCTGATAGTGAGTGGAAAAGGGGAGTCTGTATTACTAATACTATGGACCACACTATATACTCTGAGAAACAATAGGAGTGGCACTATATGTAATAAAACTCAGACAGAAGAAAAACATATAATCTCCAACTAGAGAGCTATGCTCTCTTACATCCACTGGGACTCCTTTTGAAGAACCAAACTCTCTACAGCCGGTGATCCATCTGAAAGTGAGAGGCTGGTTATGTAAAAGCCAGGGAGTAGGGATGAAACTGGGAATGAGCACAAGCTGTCTGTGTTCTTGATTGGGACTATGAGAGGGCAGAGGTGTTGTACTGGTGAGGCTGTCACTTCTGCAGCAGCATATCGGCAGGAGATAGACAGGGTGAGATGAGGGGAAGATCACAGTGAAGATGTGGGCAAGAGCAGGGGCATAGTCTGCGCTGTCACCTGCTGCTGTGATGTGGGAGGTCCATGGGAATGTGACTTTGTGTCTGTACTCATCTTGCAGGCCCACTTCATGGTGTTGCTCATCGGTGTCTCGAGTTTGTGGGTCAACACATGGGCTGTGGTAGGTGTGAGGAATGTGGAGCGGAGTAGTGACACCGGTTGGGAGGTTGCACTGGGAGATTGTCAAGATCGGATTTCAGAGTAAAGATATAACATCAGTGTAATCCTAACATGGGCCTACAGTTGTTGCGAATAACCCATGAGTAGTACATAATGAATCACACATGTCCTCAAGGAAAGGTCACCCCAGTTCAGGTGTTCCTTTCACTGATCTGTGTCAGAACCGTCCACACTGGGTATAAGATCCCAATGTTGAAAGACCCTGTACTAAAAAGGGTGCCTGTCTTTGTTGGTTGCAGAAGAATAGAGATAGAAGGTAGAGATGGGATAAGTCTGAAGTAGACAACCCTCAAAGAAAAGTATTGAGAGAAGAGAGTTGAGGTGAGCAAGGTATCCTCAAGTGCTTAAGGGCACAGGAGACAGTGTAGAATTAAGTGGTCGAGGGGGATAAACGGAATAGTCGAAATGGTAAGGATCATATGGGGAGCCGACACCACTTTCCAATATCTCAATCTCCATGCTGTGCTTGTCTTCATGTTCATGGGGAATGTGATGCACCGGTAACTCAACTTGTCCTGAGTTGGGATCGAAGAAGAGTTCATGGGGATTGATGCTTTCCCAGTCCATGGTACCTGTGCTAGTTCTGCCAGATTGTCGCCTAATGTGGGCAGGTGATGGAACCCGAATGATTGGTGGCATCTGCATGGGGAGTGATGGGGTGGATGCACGAGTGATGGTAGCAGTGAAGCACATAGTTGATGATGGAGATGATGGCTCAGCTCAGAGTATGAAAAGATGTTGGTTGTCTGATGAGACAATTGAGGAAATGGTTTTGCTTAGGCGCTCAGCATTATAGTAGAATAAACCGGTTCATGACAATCTGAACACTCCTGTGAGGTGCTGCAAATAGTGGTCTTGGCAATGCCCCTAAAGGGGCATAGTGAATAAGATCAAAGGTTCAAGCTCACCAATAGACACAATGACCAATGAGGCAGTGGAACCTTGTACTAAGGTTTTTTCTATTAGTGAGGAGTCAAATAACAAGGTAGATGTATGATAATTGAACTATGGAATTGTACAGGTGGAATTGAAGTACTTATAGTAAAAAGCAAATGCAGGAGGGGACAGATAGAGAGAGGCTAGAACACTGTGGAGTTGTAGCATGTGCTAGGTCACAGAGTAAGGGTCAAACTATACCTTCATGAGGCAAGGCAGCTGATGGGGTTTGTGAGTGAAACCCATTGGCTAGACTGGACTTCTGCTCATACTTGGTGACCCTGCACACTGCAAGGGGGTTGTGAAATGATGCAAAATGAGGACAAAGTATCATGGCACAATGGCAAAGATCATGTCTGGTGACCAGTGAATAGGAGTGAGACTGGCTGCCAAGGCCTTGCCGATATCAGCATGATGGAAGAACACTGGGGAGATTGATGTAATTTACTGAACTTGCAAAGTGGAAAAAAGCAGTCATGACAGTACCCCCCTCCTAGCTTTGGAGTCCAACAACAAGAGACACTATCTGACCAGCTGGGTGTAGATCTGAGATCAGTTGGTCTTGCCATTCATTCCAGTGGGTGGTCTGTGCATCACCGAGCACCTCAGTCCAGTGAGTAAAAATTTTAGACGAGATACCCTGTTGTTCCTTATACCCTTGACATGTCCGCTAGCATTCCTGACATCAACTCTCTCATCTAAAAAGCTTCTGCCTTGGTGAAGTCTCGACCAGAACTGATGGAAATGCTTTCAGAGGAGGTGGAGATGTGGAGCTTGGAGGTGCGAGAGTTCATGGTAAGTGTCAACTTGTGTTATGCAAGCTTTTGCTAACCCCATCTTTGTTCCACTAGCTGATGTTCCTCACTGCAATTTGGAACGAGAAGTGGCTGAATGCCAACTTCTCTCATCCACCTGCCCTCACTGAATTAGAGGGGGAGGTCAAAATTGTGAGTGCTTGGGCCAAGACAAGGAAGGTGTTGGGCGATGGTGGTCTGTTTTTAGCTAGTCTAGTAGATAGTGGCAAGCAGGGCATGAATGAGGGTGGTCAGCACAAAGTGAGTACAAGCGAGAGTAAGGCCCCTCTCCGAAGACCTAGCAAATAGCCCAAATGTCTTCAAGAATCCAGCATTGTGTGACAGTCAATGACAGGGATCTCTGTGCCCACCTCACCAGCAAAAAGTCCCCAATTACAACCTGGCCCAGCCTGGGAGTCCGCACCTGTGATTGACTTTTCTCAGGAGGCAGGTCCTGTACCTCCCGAAGAACCATCAGACAATGGGGAAGAGTGACTGAAGAAACACCAGTGAACGCACCATGTCCACACTCAGGTCCATGACAATGACAAGCGCCTCATTGCAATCCCCGAAAGTCATGGATACCCAGCAGGTGTGAGTAGGCTGGGGAACAAAATACTTTGCGATGTGAGTTGTAATTGTTGTGATGATCCCATATTCACTGACCCCTGAAGTCTAGGGTCAATTACTGGACAGTTGCCCATGCTGTTACCTTTGCGATAAGTATGGCAAGGAGTGCAATGGGCTCCCTGACCTGACCTGTGCCCAGTGTCTGCACAACAAGGTTGGGTGCATTACTGTCAGAGGTAAGCATGAGACTCTTCCTTCGCCATACCATAGTTTGCTAACACTCCTATCTTCATAAATGGTAAGAGAGCGGAGGCTGCAAAAAAGGCTGCAGAGAAGGTGGAGCGGGTGAAGGCGATGAGGGCTAAGTCACAGGCAAGTGAGAGTAAGGT
>QFFB01003564.1:5272-36126 GCA_003316465.1 Ramaria cf. rubripermanens | reverse complement strand
ATTAAATTATTTCCGGAGTTGTGCTGCAGCATTGTTTAATATTCTTGAAGCCTCGTAAACGACACGTTCTGATAGATTGAGGCGTTAGCAATAACACCAAAGTCTTGAAGGGTTCCAAAACAGTATGAGACATCCATATTCAGGTGGCACACCTGGGGACATTGCATGAAGAGATGTTGCAATGGCTTGATGATGTTTTGTGAGGAGGGGGTAGTGAACACAAAACTAGAATAGAAATCAGAGTAGACTCTTCTTGGTTGTGTTGGTGCTAGGAAATATAGGTAGTGCAAATAACAACAGAGTAATTGTACTATAATGTGCAAATAATGTGAATATGGGAGGAGTGTATCTACCTATGGGAATTAAAGGAAACATGTATCCATGGTGGGATCTCTGTGATCCTGAAGACAAGAAGAAAAGGTGCTAACTACAAGATAGTATATGGGTTATTTAAGAGACTCCATGTTTTTGCAGATAGAAATGATGAAATTCATGAAGTTTCCATGGTGCATTGGTGACACTGGCCTTGGGTTCCCAGTATGTCATGTCTGCAGTATCAGCATAGCCACTCCACCTAACAAGGTACTCAAGTTGTCTTTTGGTGAATATGGCTGTTGGGGATTCTCACTACTCCAAATATTTTGGTTGTGAGTTCAAGCACATATACCTGGAGGACTGGGTGGATCTGTCAAACATCAAGTGGTCAGTGTAATTGATATGCATGCAAAGAGATTCTTGAGCAGTCATATGATAAGGTCCTAGTCGGCGAATACTCTTTGTTGTTTTACTTCATCTGGGATGATCTGGAAGCTGATGTTCATACGGGGAATGTGGGAGGTCTAGCTGAATGTCCTTGTGATCAGTAAAGATGCACTAACAGGAATAATACCTATTAGCCTGTACGCAACAGTCCTTCTACCTGGATGGTCTATAATGCAGTTGTTCGTGGGCAAAGAGACTACAGCTGTGGGTTGACTGGTACTGAGAACAAGTTGTACAACCTGTTCTTCTGGGATATAATGCAGGTGACTTCTTGTGATGATGACCTAGCTTTGTGTGACGTATGACATAGAACTTGTGACGCGTGACGCGTGACATATGCGCGGCTATGTCCTGTGACAAAGCTTCGACTTGGTGCCCTAAACCTGGGACTTGACTTGGACTTGAGCATAAGACTTAAGAGAAACTTGACTTGAGAACTGAACTTGACCTGTTATTGTACTGAGAGACTGAGCCCTTTATATACACATCCCCAAGCTACAATGATGTCATGCACTGCGATGAGTTGAGTCATATGAGCAAGCAGGTCTGAGTCAGAATGAGTAATGGTGAGAACACAAAACACAAAAGGGGAAACAAGGGAGAAATTACAATAGCAAAAGTAAGCAAGAATGTGTCAGATAGGGGTAAAGTATGGTGAATGAGTAATAAAAGATAAAAAAATAGAACAAGTATGAGTCATGACGAGAAAAGACTAACTAAAATAGAAACAAGGTGAGTCATTCGAAATGAAGTGAGTCATAACAAGAACACGATAAATATCCACCAATCATAGTTGTACAAATGGTCCACTTTCTCCAAGATGAGTCATGGAATTAGTTGGCACAATTGAGTCATAAAAGTGAGGGTGACGAATCAATGACAGAAATAACCCCTGAGCTTCTCCCCGATCCACTCCCATGATAGAACGCGAGGGGGAGACAGTTGTATATGGTCCCGAGTAGCTCCATGATGAAGGTTGAGTTGGATCGATGTGGGAGGGTTGGTTGGGTATGGAGCCTGGAATTCTGCCTCGTATTCTTTCCTTCCTTCATTGTGAACAACCTTGCCCATGTATCCAAGGAACATGAACGGCTATGCATCGTCTTGGAAATACACAGAATCTCCAATGGCATATGATTTCAGAATAGAGGAATGTGACTTCTTCGTTGAGAGCTGTGCTGCTTAGGTGACTGGGGGTAAAGCATGTGATGAAGCTTGGCGTGTCTTTGAATATCTTCCAAATCAAGTGACCATCGTGATAATGAGGGTGATGTTGGGGAGCTAAAGGTCTGAGGGGGAACAGAGTTTGAAGCTGCATTATTGATGGATGGCATGGGGGTAGCAATGAACTGATAATTGATGGGGTATGGCTGAGTTGTCTGGCTGGGCTGAATTGAGATGATGGAATAAGCTGAAATGAAATAGACGCGTGTGAAGCTTGGAGTTTTTAAAGACTCCTCAGAGTTTGAAGCTTTTTAGATACATGTCATTCAATTTTCCTTCACTGGCACAGGCTATACTCAAGTGCAGGGGGAAACAAGTATTTTTGTCTGATTCTAACACAACAACTGCTGGCTACTTATATGTGTGTAGTTAACCTAGCTACTGTGAGACGCAGGGAGAGATTTGGTGGAATGAATGGTGGAAAATACTTTGCTACCCAGAAGCGGCCTCGACTCAGTCATGGAAATAGAACGAAGCAAGCAGAATGGATGGTTGCCTAATTAAAACACATGTACATACTGTAGTCTTGGTGAAGTCATATGGAGGAGTGTAGGCCGTAGTGAATGTATCGAAGCAGGGTAGAGTGGAATAGTATGGGTGATATGGGGAGAGGGATTGATATACACGAGGCCATTATAGACCAGTGATGTAGCAAAGGGTTGAAAGAAGGTATCATATCTGGCATGAATGATACTGGTGGTTGTGGGGTACATACTGGTATCAATTGACCAGCGATCTGTCTCAATATTCACAACATTATTAACCTTTGTCTGAGCTCAGGTGAGCTCACCCCAAGGTCCCATACATAGGCCTTGGTTTTAACAGTGTTTTAGAAACTACTAAGGGATTTCAAGGGATATCTAAGTTAATTTCTGACTGAAGAGCAAGGTACATACAGACAGGACTTATATACAAATAAGAAGGGATAGGGTTGGACATAAATTAATTAGGGATCAGAATGAAGTTCAGGGAAGGATAAGAATGGAGTTTGGGAATATTAATATAGTAAATGGGGGTCAGGCTTAGGCTCAAGATACTTCAGTGATAGCTCAGATAAAGTCAGACTTGGGGTACAGGCTTGGGACAGGGTTAATCACTGGATATGGTTACCAGAGATCCACAAGGGACTGGATCATAACACATCATATAGAATCACAGGCAGCATACTACCAGTAGGTCACCCTAGCTGATCCCTGTTATAAACAATAGTATAAAGGACATCATTTCAATTTTATGTACTTCTATATTCATAGACTCTTTATTTACATCATTATCTTCATTCTATTCACCTTTTTCTGTTTTACTCATTGCTTTTCATCTGGATCTCTCTTACAGACATCACTGCCTTCATCTTGAATATCCTATTCACCTTTCTTTTCTTTATCCTTCAATCTGAGGCGCTCTTATGCATAACATCGAGCCAACAAAATCAATGCCAGACACAAGTTGAGGCATGCAACAGTGCATACATTTCATTTGAGGCACATATATGTATAGTGAACCGAGTCTAGGCACTTCTTAAGTGTAGCTTCTCATTTTCTCATTAATTATGCTGATCAGATCTTTATTCTACCTTTGAGTCCATGTGCACAGTGGACTTGAACCATTTCTTCACTTCAAGGAACCAGGGGTTCCAGTTAACACATGTTTTATCATTGTTTTCCCCTTTCCCCTTTAACTCCTATTCTATCTCCTAGTATATTAGTACAAAGTAGATAGCTTAACAATAGGACAAACTTTACCTTCCTTATGCCCACTTCCTTTCAAGTATAACTAAATCTTTGATTTTATCTCTTACCGCGAGTTCCCAGCTTCAAGTCATAAGCTTGGGTTATTTCATCAAGTCTTCTTATCCTTTAAGCTTTTCCCCTATCACTATAATGTACCCAACATTTCGACCTCGCATCTATTTTCACAATCCCATCAGGAGCCTTGTCGCATATAGGTACACTCCACCCCTCCATCTATGCTGTGGTGCAAGAAGTTAGTCTTGCATACCCTCACTCTCCCTTATTCACTCCCCCCTGCATCCTTAGTTTACTATAAGTACTTGACTTTCACATGCATACCCCCTAGTTCAATTATCATACATCTACCTCATTATCTGATCTCATACCTGCAAAAATCCTCCCATTGAACTATCCCCCTGAACATCTGTAGTTTTACATATCAGTGAGCTTGGACCTTTGATCTTATTCACTATGTCCTGTTAGGGGGATTGCTGATACTGCTATTCAAAACACTTCACAGGAGTGTTCAGATCAGCAAAAGGAACACCTGGTAACCTTTCCTTGAAGACATATGCTATTCATTGCATACTCTTCTTGCATTATTCACCATGACCATAGGCCCATGTCAGAATACACTGACCTTACATATTCACCCTAAATTCCAATCTTGACACAAAGCCATTGATTTCTTGAATCAAATGCAAAAGTTTGTCTCCATCCTCACATTCTTCAAGAATGTCAAGGACAATGTATGGCTGAGGAACACTTCCAATAAGAGACTTGAGAGTAGCTGTCAGAGTGTCTAAGGTTGGCAATTACTCACCATAGGAGAGCTGAGAGCAGAGACTGTCCAAAGCTGCTGGAATATCCTCCCCATGGTATGTCATGGCCAGTGACAGTTATTTAACCAGGGAGTGTACCATGAGATTGGTCTGGGTCTGCTTGTTAGTGAAGTAGAAATATACAACTGCTGGTAACAGACCCCATCCATAGGAGAGGAAGAGCTGGTCAATCACAGTTGAGCTTAGAGAACAATCACTACATTATGCCCTTGGATAACTCAGGAAATGAGGTTCTTACCATAGGATTGTTTTTCCAGAGCCCACTGTGTTGGAATATCAATGGCAATCACAACCAGTGTCATTGAAAGTGTACTTTTTCCATGGAGCCATAAGGTTGAGTGAGGCAAGTCTCTCCACAAACAAACCATAGGCCAGTATCTGGCTGTTGTTTGTTTTGGGCACTTGTATGACTTGACTGGTGATCAGTGTAAGACAGCTATGCTGTCTAATTGCAGACTGAGGAGCTGACACATATATACAAGCACCCACAGACATGTCTTGACCAAGTACACTTTATGCTAGAGTGGACACATTTATGTTCTACATCTTCTTTAGATTTCAGAATCTCTTTTGTCTCAGCCTTTGTTTGCCACTTGATGCTTTACATTTTCGAAGTATAAGTTCTTACAGTAACCACCAAATAGAGACAGTTTTTGACCTCCCATCTACTCACATAGCTCTTGTCTATTCTCTACCATCAGAAAGTAAATGACACTTACATCAGGAGCTGCAAGCCATGTGAATATCTTGTCACAACAGAGTTCTACACAACAGGGAATAGGCATTTGATATCACTACAGGAATTGGCATTGGCAGCCACACACCTTCTCTGGCCTGCTCTATCCTAGTGGCATATTTTTGCAAGACTTTGACATTAGTATGTACTGTAGCATTTTGACCAAGTATTCAGTCACACATCATGGTCACCCTCAAACCCAAACTCTTTCAGTCCTTGTCACATGTCACAATACCCCATCAAACACCAGGCCAGACAGAATGTGTAGGCTGGCTCCAAGTAGGCAAGGCTTCTAGCATCACAGGTACCTCAAACCAAGCTCCCCCTAGAAGTGCATATCAGCAATCCATTTATCTAGTCGTCCCTTTCACATACTGCAGCTGACATACCAAGAGTTCAAACATTTTTGGTGTTTGTCATGCATCATGGACCCCTCCAAACAGACAAACAGTAGATCCAACATGTCATGGCCATAGTGGTCTGAACACTTGGTTGAAATGCTACAGTATCTCCATCACACCTCTGTTGGGACGATCAGGATTGGCCAAGAATTAATTAAGGGAGGTATACAAGTGATCAGTGTTCAAAATGAAGCTTGATAGCTGCTGGAAAATTTTCAGATATTCCAATGTCTTCCTGACATTGCCCTCCTTCAGCAGCCAGACCAATGCTTGCAAACAATCTGTGCATCCCTGGGTTTGAGGCCTTCCAGCTCAGCATGTAATAAGGAAGGCCATCATCCATATTGAGGAACCTGGTCAAAGCCAGCAATTGAACAGACATATTTGCAGCATCCATGACCTCCTGTACATCAACCATTACTTTCTGCAAGCCATTTGGGTCACTGGTGGTGGGTGTGCTCAAGATTACAGGGCTGCCACCTGTGTTTAAGTTCATCATACAACCAGAGTCTCACAGCCTTGGCACAAAGCAGTTCCCATAAAGTTTTTTTTAAACAAACCTTCCTCCTGTGACACTTATCAAGGCCAAGCAATGCTGGCTTAGCAAATGAAGCATGCCAACATCACTGTGGGAAAGAACTCCACCATAAATATGTGGGATACCTTAGATATAATCACAATATAGGGGGAATTCCACTATTTGCCCTGCCACCAAAATTTCCACTAATATATTAGCTGGGTCAAACAGCCCCCCCTACCACAAAATATCGGTGGAGTTTCCACTGAACTTCAAGGTGGAAATGCTTGTTTCTTCAATGGCAGGCATCCCAGCATATGTAAGATAAAAAGCCTAGCATTAAACAAGTAATATAACTGGTTTCTCCAAATATTTTGCATGAGTAACCCAGCAACTGTAAGCAACAAAACCACAGCTTGGTTCATATAGTTAAGATCTTCATTTGCTTAAATTAGCTTATATGTCATTGAACTCATTGCAAACATGAGTAATTATTAGTGCTACATATCCATTTCTACTAACTTGGGGTCATCAACAAATGCTAGTTGTATGAGATCCTTACTGCAATCATTAATTCCCCATGATTTTCCCATTCCAATTCTCACCCTACAAAACAACTGATTGCCATCAGTTCTATGACCTCCTTTTACAGTTGCACTGTCATATAATTGACCTACAGTAGGGTTACATTCCCACTGCTTAATCTCATCCGGAGAAAAACTCAGTAATAACAGAGACAATAAGTTAGAGTTTAATCAATGATCTCAATATCATGATCTTGCACATATTCTCTGTTGCAAATGCATACCCATAACCATGCCTATCTACTCTCTTACATGTCACAATCTCACTAATACATATTTCCAACATGCACATACATCATTGCCACAATGATTCACTAAGTCACACATCCACCCAGTGCATGAGGCACATGCACTGCATACCAAGTTGAGCCCCATTATCAGGGGAATGCCAGTCAATATCTGAGTCAAGCCCCACCATCATGGGAGTGCAAGTTAATATATAAGGACCTCAGGCCAGGGGTCAATAAATGGATCAAGGGGTGTGTGCATACAAGGAGATGCAACACCATGTTCCTTTTCTCTTTCTATTATCTCTTGCCTCCATGCTACAATACATGACACTGACCCCCCCTATCACACCGCATGTCACATCACACCATGTGTTAGGGATCATCAAATCAGTTATCTATTTATGAACAATTAGTAGGTAGCTAACTAGTTTCAAATGTCCTTAGAAAAGGTTGTATGAATATTTCTTTGCTACATTAGGTCTACAAGATACAACAATCCATTGGTTGCTGAGCTAAGCTTTCTCACTATCACATGACTATCACATGACTATGCTGAAATAGGTAGTCACATGATAATCACATGACTTCCAGAAGTGTGTGAACTTATTCACATATCCATGGATTGCTGTCACAAAGCCATGACACCAACCCAAAATGGTAATAGAACCTTCCACAGCCTTCCAAAACTTTCCATATCTTTCCTGAAGCTTCTCTGAGCTTCTATGCCTTTCTTCACAGTGCCACAAGGTTCTAAAGTAGTTACATAAGCTAGACAGATGTAGCATAAATAGCCTGCAGTTCAGCAGTAAGGAATAGACAATCTTTCACCCCAACCATCACTCAGACCTTGAGTAACCTGAAGTGTGACTTAAACACAGCCTTGTACTGAAGTACTGGCTACATTGGCTCAGTGTTACACTCTAAGATTGCAGCTCTCTGAATGGCTCTGAATATAAGAGTGCTCTATTTTAATTGCAGCAGGCTCTGAATAACTAAGCTGTGAACAGTGAAGTTACTAAGAGTAACTGATTAGTAATCCTGTACATTAGACACCACTCTGAGCAGTGATCTAATAGTCTTGGTTATTAGTTAGTCAATTCACACATTAGATTATTAACTTAACTCTGAGTTAAGTGAGTTAATAGGCTTTTGAGTAATTGATCTTTCTTAGTCAATCAACACCTGTAGATATTAGCTTAACTCAGGGTAAGTGAGTTAATATCCTACATTTGTTCAGTTGGAAAACTAGAAAAGCACAGAGAATAGTGAGATACTTGATCTGAGGAAGAGTTCAAGCATTGATCTATCTTTTCATGTCCCATAGTCCTAAGACTCTAAGTAGCTTTCCCCTTAAAGTATCTGGACCCTTGAATACCTGACATTCTTTGATCTTATTAAGTCATTGCACGAACCTAGACCTACACATGTTCAGTTCAATCTCTATTGCTACACTTCCTGTTGCAACACTGGTTACAATTGTTCACTGTAGTATACTTTCTTAATTGGGTTTTCCATTAAAATAGTTTCAAAGCTTGTGCATGCTTGTAAAGTCAATCTTTTGATTAAAATTTATAATTGTGATTAACACCACAGTTTAGAGTTTAGTTCAATGGTTCCAAAACACCATGTACATGCTGTGCATGTAGGTAGCATACCACAGATCTGTCAGCCCTATCATACATGATTGCACAGGACATTTCCATGTCTCATACCAATACCCATAGCTACAGCCCCACTTCACTTCTCCATGTCATTCTCCAATTCATCACAGTCTCACATTAGTTTATGCTTGTATAAAATGCCACCTGGTATGACTCATATATAATCATTCTTTTTGCTGGCCATCCTCTATGCTTGAGTCAATGCACAGACAACCTCCAGGTCTTGTACCATGTATCTAAAGTTACATAGTTGCCATATCTCTCATATCTCCAAACCTTCTTTGTTACTATCACTCTTTGCACATACACTCATCACTCACCATTGCTGTGATTGCTTAAACACTTGACAACACACTGAGCCCTTGAGCCAGCTCCCTGGCACACTGTCCCAACACATTGACCGTGTCAGAGAGCCAACAGATGATTGACTGCAACACTACTGACCAGGCATTGCTTGCTTTCTTGTATAGACCCTTAACTGCATTCTCTGCCAAATTCATCGTTGATTTCTTCAGCTGACAGTCCTTCAGGCATGGCTTCCTCATTACAAACTGGCCTCCCCCAGGTATCGTCCTCATAGGCCATAGCAGTACCAATGTCAGAGTCTGTGAATGCAATGTGATCAACCCAGTCCCAACATGCATCAGCAGAAGGACCTGGGAAATTGCTGGTGATGGGACTGTTTGGTGCATCATCTTTAAAGTCAAGCAAGATCCTCTGTGCTTGTGTCACATCTCACCCTGACATGCTGGTTAAGCCCCCCATCACTAAGATAGCCTGACACAACATTGGTTTAAGTAATGTCTCAGTGAGAAGGATAATTGAACTTTTTAGGAAACCTATATATTTCTGCTATACTTTCATATTTAGATAAGGAGGAGGGGATATTGAAGGAGGATAATAAAGAGTATAGCTGAGCATGACGGTAAACCATTTTAGCCCCCGAGGATACCACTAGTATGGTGCTTACCGAGTCCCAAAAGTAGCCAATACGCAATGCTTCAAAGCCACCAAACACTACAACGTATTATTATCTGGGAATCTGCCGTTGACATGGCGGTGCGAAATTGGTGGTGAGCTCGTGGATATCCTGCAATCATTGTCGAATCGTCAACTCAGGCAGTGACGAGTCACTAAGTAGTTGCTGTTAGAGCCAGCAGACAGCAGCTCCAAAAGATTCCTGACAAGTCAGTGTTAATATCCCACACAGCTAAGAGATGGAAAGCGTCTCCTTGAGCCAGACGCTAATGTAAATTATCAGCATCACGATCGCGTTCAATGTTCGGTCAATGTTCGTCTCTGGCTTGAGTGAGTGGGGGCAAAGGGCGCCGATATTGCAAGGTCATATATATGACTATACTGTATATATGACCTTCGGCGCCCTTTTGCTGATGTTATTGGAGTTCCGACAATACTTAAGTCTTGAAGCTTGAAGCTTAAAGTCTTGCCTACAATATTTATGGATTTAACACACATCCTTTCCGATACCCTGCTTCCCTCTTCCTCTAGCTATTGGTTTTCGGATCCCCTCGCTCGGGCTCGCTAGTCTCACCAACTCGGAGGTCCTGAAGAATTTCCCCGACTGCCCTAGCACACTCGCCGGCCAGTGGCACTCTGAGCGGCAACGAGATCGACAATGTGTCTCACTGCGCTCGGGTTGATGTACGTGTTGAGTTTAGTGCTTGGCTATCTATTCAATACCGTCAGCAGACAAAAGGATCTCCCGGATTTACTGAGCCTGTCAGACTGATTTTGGACAACAGCCGAGTCCAAGTTAATATCCATGATGATTCGTGATATGGCGAGAGAGAGAAAGTAATGGATTAATCACTGCAATCTCTTCGAAGGTCTAAACAATTTGGAAATAATCGCACTATTGCAGAGTAGAGTAAGCTTGTGAGTCCGATTCACACCTTATAACACAACGTTGACTTGAAAACGCAAATCATGCATGCCCAAAGTGTCTCGTGGTCGCACTTCACGTGCACATAAGAGTGGCTTATAATTAGATGATGCTTCGATATGATATTGCAGTAAGTATCACAGTCCGAAGACCCTGTGACATATATGGTTTTCGATGGACACGGGCAGTGAGTAATAGCTCCCACTAGTATGCGAGTTGAAGATTGACTATCGCACGTCGGAAGGAAACAGCAGGTTACGTCGACCTGGTCATATTTTGCTACAAGATCAAATAAACACGGCAATGTTTTTTAGAACAACCTAAGTGCCCGTCACGAGGCTGTTTTCAATGCCCTCTCCAGATTTCTGGGGGCGCTCCGCAAGCCGGAGGGGATGATTCGACGCAGAGAGTCTTCGTCTTAAATGACGTTCGGCGCATCGCTTCTTTGACAAGGAAGGGATCTTCTCTGCCCTCATACCAACTTATTATGTATGGGGACATGTTGCTGCCATATCTTCCATTCCCAGCACGAAACTATATGAGGACACGGGTGGGAGTTGTAAATTCTGCTCGTGTCTCTTACCCACCGTCCGTCTTCACCAAAGCTAGGTGACGCACTATATACAACATGCCGGCGATCACCCTTCCCAATGCACCTCACCATATATCCCCTCCGACTACCAAATACGAATGTCAGTGTGGACGTCCATATACGCCAAGCTTTCAGGCTGACACAGAAGCCACAGTGGAATGGGCTGACCTCGCAATCATTGATATTTCAAAGGCTGACACTCCCGAGGGTCGGGCACAGCTCTCCGTCCAAGTACGAGATGCACTGTCTACCGCTGGATTCTTCTACGTCGTGAACCACGGGTACACACCTGAACAGGTGCGTCTGACTTGGCCTAGTACAGTTTCAAACAGAAGTTGGATACCTGCAATAGACGACGCGCATGTTCGATATTGCCGATATTCCCTTCGAGCAAGTGAGTCAGGCAGAGAAGGAGCAGTACGTCGGTCAAATGAAACAGACGGGATCATATCAAGGCTACAAACTTCGTTCTTACTGGGTTCGTACTCCTCTCGCAATAGTCTATGTAGGGCTCACATCGATCAATGTGACGGTACCCTTCAGCTTGTCGACAATGGTGTGAGAGATCAGATCGAGAATTACAACAGTAAACCCAACCTTTGTCGTATGTCATAACTATCATCTTGACACAAGTCGTCCTCCAGTCCATCGTGATGTTACGAAGCGTACCCACCCCGAGGCATTGCGCCCGTTCCTTCCTGAACTTTCGGCATTCGCACGACATAACCACTTCAGTGTGCTCCATCCTATTCTCAAGTACTCCTTTCCTCTGCACGAAATAGCTTATCTCTTATTTACTACGTCAGGCTGGTAGCGCTCGGTCTCGAGCTTCCTGAAGATACTTTTGTTGATAATCACGATTTCCATGCGGAAAGTGATACTTGGATTCGTTTAATGAAATAGTACGTCGATCGTTTGTTTCCAAGTAATCACGTTTTCTATTGTCACCCAGCTACCCGCGCACAGAGGAGGACGAGAGTAGAACTAACAATCTGTGGCTTAAGGGTCACACGGGTTAGAAATGCATCATTTTCATTCAATCCGCCCCCTGACAATTTTATAGACCCCGGAAGCCTCACCATATTGTGGAGCCAGCCCGTCTCAGGATTGCAGATCAAATCCCCTGATGGGAAGTGGCGTTGGATCAAACACATTGAGAATGCGCTTGTATGTACCTCAGCTCTTCCCTCGTAAGATTGAGCGCTCACTGTTTCGTAGGTCATCAATGCAGGCGACTGTTTGGAGTTTCTCTCGGGGGGTTATTACAAAGCCACCATTCACCGTGTTGTCCAGCCGCCCCCGGACCAACGTGAATACAATAGGCTTGGTGCCTTCTATTTCATCTTTGCGGACGACAATGTGAGATTGAATCCTATAATGGAGTCGCCGGTCTTGCAGCGTGTCGGTGTCAGCGAACGGTTCAAGGGCGATGCATTCGTGGCTCCGACGTCTGGTGAATATCGGAAGGCGCGGGTGGCTGCCTATGGGCAGAATGAACTCAAGAAGGGTAAACAGGAGGGAACGGAAGAAGAGGTTCTTGCTGGTGTACTTGTGAAGCACTATCTTTGAAGTAGACCTGTTTGACGTGCATTGATAACTGGTAGTATTACTCAAACAAATGGAGCTACCCTAACACGTGCATATCACAGTCGATAAGTCCCTCTCAACAAAAAAAGCCGGCTTCGTAGTGTACTATTAGACGTACCACATCTCATAACGTTCCGTACAATACTCAAGGTCACCAGTACTAAAATCTATTTAAGGTCCTTCGCTTTCCAGTTGACGTCTAACTCGTTGCACGCTTGGTTTTCCTCCTGATGGGTTGAGGTTGGAGTTATGACAAGCCGCTCCTATGACTCGAAGTCGACACTATTCATGTAAGATAAGCCATAGGAATGATCCAGCTTATTATCTGAGACGATAGTGATCCGTGAAACTTCTCCACGCAAGTTAAGGACTGTATTGTCCGAGAAGTCATCAGTATTCAAGTTGTTGCGAGTAGCGCTTCGTAAAAAATAACAGGACTGACCTAGACGGTTGACCATGATTACCGTGATGCTGCGTCCGAAAACACGTCAACTAATGTGGGGACTACGTGTTTGCATAGAACTGACGTACACGTTGTTAAACGTCCAGTTGAGAGTCACTAGATTCGACTGTATATATATATCTGAGCTTGTGAATGGCCGCCTGAGAAGAATACCTACAGTAACGGTGCTCTGGAACAGTTAAACTGCAAATGAGTTTAACCGATTATTGAAGTAAATGAGGGCATGCGCACCCAAAACAGGAGAAAATTCAGCAGTTTAGCAGAGAACATCACACTATTATAATTAGATGTTGAGTAATGCAAATGTAAGAGACGAACATCTTACGCAAAGTAAATGAGGCCTGTTTTAGGCTGTTAGTGATGTCTCAGGTACATGACAGTGAACTAACCATCCCTGAGGAATAATGTTGTGATAGGCATCTTAAGACCCGACTTGCGCAGAAGTAGGGTGCGAAATGCTGTGAGGCTAAATACCAAGGTGTCGAAGAGGGCTTGGGAACCCCATAGCCAAGCAAACCCTAGGTTGCCATGTCAGCTGAGAAACTGGGGTGCAAGCGTAAGGAAAGCCTACGGAAAACACTATATGTAGACAGGACAAGAGCGTTAATTGATGGCACCTCCACCTACATGTCTCACGCACAGCTCGTTCGGGACGGTCACAATACAGCCTGACCCCTCCGGGAGACCAGCATCACGAACAACTGCAACAGAAGCCCACTGGCGATCATTGTTATCGCTTGGTAGTCAACGACAGATAAAAAATGACGTACTCCTCCCAGCCCAAGCTGCACAATATACACTGGCGAAAGTAGTGACAGCAACATGAAGCTTCTACCATACAGGGCGAAGAGTCGTAGAATCACGATTGCTGAATAGAGGTCATATCCCGAAGCCGTTCAAGAGCATGTGGACTTACATCCTAGTATGGCTTCGCTGACAAGGGCAGCAGCAAATGGGAAATACTTAAAAGCCTCACATCTACAGTCATGTCATCAATGCGCCGCATTTAACTACCCGGGAGCAACTAACGTCTTGTTACGGTGAGGGAGGAGTAAGCCGGGCTATTGGCAGGAGGTTGATTCTACTTACATTGGCGTCCCAGAAAGGGTTATAGACAGCTACAGAATCCATCAAGGGGTCACTCGACTAGGAAAAGGCGACATCACGCACCGAGAAGGACAATCGCATAAACCAATAATGGATAGTACCGGTTCTAAATGTTACAAATATCAGGTAAGGGATCGTTTCGTTTGATCACGTATGAGGATGCATACCAGCAGAAACAAAACATCAGGTCCTGCAATTGGCTTCCTCCACAAGTTTTTAACCTCCAGATCGAAAGTAAGAAGATGATCGAAGTAAAGAGTGACTGCAGGAACGAATTAGGAATTAAAAATAAGAATAATTCAAGACTCCGAGACACAGTATAGTACATACCGACAGAGGCCAATAAGTAATACTTTGAAGCCATTAAACGGGTGATGACCTGGGAATCGGCCTGCGGTGTGGCCATTGACATGCCAAATTAGTGGTGAACTTGCACCTGCAATCGCGGTCGACCGTCAGGTTGGCTAAAGTCAGAATCACCTCGCCCGACTCACCGTTTGAAGTAGAAGCGAGAGTAAGCGGTAGAGAGTCGACCGTGAGACTGGAAAAGGTAGATCTTTAGGGTTAATTCTATAGAGCTAGTATTATTAGATACTGTATTAGATTATATGCCTTTTACGATAGATCCTGGCAGGAATGCTATCCTCCGCGTCAGGCGCTACTGAACTACGGTAATGTCGCCGAATGGAGCTAACTAGTGCCATAATTGATTAAAATTTAGGTAGCCGGGAGTGAGTCCAGGCGCGCTCCGAGTCCTGGGATTTTCTTTTCAATCGTTTTCGGTATAAGTACTTGTCCTTTCGACACATTATTTTTCGGATCGCCTCATAGCTTCACTGATTAAAGCCGGAACACCTTGATGAGTGTCCCTGATGTCTAGCCTGAGTGGCCGAGGACGATCGTGCGTCTCAGCAAGTGGTACAATGGGACTTCAGTCGTGTTTGGATCTCTATCAAACGCTGACGCCGATCTCGAGCTTCAAGGCTCAATACTAACCGACCTGTCAGAGTCCGGACGAGTCTGTGGGCTTGGACATCAACGAGCGCAGAGTAATATTCACCTTGATTCGGCGATTGAGAAAAATGGATGGATTTTGGATCAGTTGAAGTCTTCAAGCTTCTATGAAAGCCACACAAGAATGGCACAAATAACTTAAACTTGTGAGCTCGGAACACAGTTGCAGGAAAGAATGTCGAGATTCCCTGGTTCTTACATAATTTTCTTAGTCACCCGCTTATGTGTTAGTCAGCAGGCTACAGATTAGAACTGCAGATGTCCCAGCCATCTTGGCTTCAATCGTCTTTGCAACAGTCCAAACTTCCTGTAGTTCTACAGGTTTTGGGCTCTCGTGAACTCGTGCGGGAATCAGCGAGAGCCGCACGTAACGACACTTCTCCCACCGCTCGTCTACAGCTCAATGGCCTTTTACGCCCCTCTCGCATCCCCTCGAATATCAAGACCCACTACGCGTGCTCAGTGGGTCAGCACCCTCTTAACAAAGATGACAATAGGTACCTAGCCATCGAACCATATGATAGGACGAGAGTCCTTGTACCTACACCAGCGCATGACCAAGTGGTCTCAGAAACGGGAAAAAGCAGACTTGGTGCCCTGCAGCATCGATATCTCAACGCAGATTGGGTACGCGAATCGGCTGGTGGAAAATGGTGGGTCGCAGGCCAGGCGCCGCTGCCGAATACCGCACATGCTTTTTTAACACTTTGCATGGGCCTGGTTGCTCCACCTGCCACTGCCTATCCGGCGTCTTCTCCAGTGCCGCCTATGCGGAGGGTGCACACGATCATTCAGCTTACACCCATGGTCGAAGGGGGGCGGCGCAGAGCCCATCCTTACTTTCCTCGATACGCACAACAAAGCATGGTCATCAGTGCGGGACCTGGATGCGATGCGCCACCTATCCATGTATTTAACGACGGCATGGAAGTGATCGAGGATGCAGAGTGTATTCAGACCAACCTGCGCTTACGGTGTGACGGCTCAAAAGCCGATGACGTCTCCTTGCGGCGAGATAAGGGTGAATGGAGAGTTACGCACCTATTTTACACCGCCTGGCCGGACTTTGGTGTACCCAAAGATAATCGCTCCATTCTCCGTTTTGCTCAACTTGTTGAACGCTTGAATAATCGTCACTCCCACCTCACTGATGGCCAAAATGCATCCCCCCCGATCCTTATTCACTGCTCAGCTGGTGTAGGGCGAACTGGATCATTCATCGCATTATTTTCTCTCCTCCGTGCATACTCCTTGCTTTCTTCTTCCCGTTCTCCATCCTTAAGACCTGTAATGGCTCCTCCCCTCCCGCTGTCACCTCTCGGACCACTCCCACCTGTTTTGGACGGTGATCTCATTGCAGAAGAGATTGATTCTTTGAGGGAACAACGGCCAGGTATGGTGCAAAGAGATGAGCAGGTTGTATGGGTATATACGGCATTATCTGATGCGTTTGAAAAATCGTGAAGCTTTCGACCATTGGGTGGTTCTTCATGGGTCATGGTCCAAGTGCGTCTGTTGCAGTTATCTTTCTAGGGTTTGGGGTGATCCGATCCTGTAATTCCCCATTGTTTTTGCCATCTGCAAGTGGTATCATCGTCTGCTTATTTCAGGTCCAGTCCCTGCACCTACTCTCAAATTCTCAATGATCACCAGGATTCCTGAAGCTCAGTGTGACTTCCGCGTCCTAGCCCAGCGATCTTCAAGTCGTTCACCATGGCCCTTCCCATTGCGGTATCTCCTCTGACTTGCATCCCAGTTCTGGATTCGTATCGTTACGGATCGCTTAGGGATTTGAAGATCATCGATCAAAGTCGATCATTTCAATCACTTACGTAAGGATCACGTGATATGGTCTTGTGTCCATCATTCAAGGTCCCGGCTCCCATCTGTCAATCAATTCGCTGCCCCCTGCAATTACACTCTGGATCAAGTTCAACTAATCGACTGTTTCATGCTACTGGTGATCCCCTTGCACCCGTTAATCTTAGGCGGTGATAAAGTGTACTCACGCCGGGTGCTATCCGATGGCAGCTCGAAAACCACACAATCCTGTCAAATCTTGCGAATTTGGTTATGGGTCGTCAGTCGCGTATGCTGCCACTTATACCTTCCGAGAGGATACATAACTGCACCCCTATGCGCTTCTCTTGACGGCTTCCCCTCTGTTTCGCCTCAGTCTCTCTTTTATCCTCCATTCGTTTTCGTCTCCAAACTCAGCGCCGGGCGCACTTACTTCTATATTGACTGATATTTTCCGCTATGCTATCGACAACCTACTTTCTTTTTGTGCTCTCAGCTGTGGCACCAGCCTGTGTCACAGCAACCAATGATTGGTCTGTTCCTTGTGTCTCTGGGAGCTGTTCTTGGGACACGGGTGACGGGAAAACAACTGCCTATTCGTCTATGGCTATTGTACGTTACGACGAACTTACACCGTTGCTGTGGAAAATACAAACACCCTTCTCCTAGGGTGGAACAAATAACTTGATCAGTGATATTACTCCTGCAGCTGGCTGGAATATACAAGGCTGCGATCCTAATTGGGCCAACGGAACTCACACTTTCCAAATGACGTGCTCTGGTCCGTCAAGTCAGACGATGTATTGCGGGCATGTATACCAGGGCGGAGCGGCGAACACAATTGTTCGCCTGCCAGAAAATGTACGCATTTTTTACCTGTTGAACTCCAGACGATTGATGTATCTATTTTATAGTGTGGCAAAGGTCCCTTTGCGCGCATTGTGTCTGCCAGCAACAAGACGACTATCGCCAGAGGTGTCGCCAGTTCCACTGTCAACGCTACGATCGCCGGCACGCATTTTCTTACCCTTGATTATAACTTCGCTCAAATACCAACCTCGTAAATTCCACTCTCATGGTTAAGTGGGATCGATCTAAATCACCCAATTTCACTTTAGTCGAGGAAAGGCCAGTTTCGCCGTTACATCAACTAATTTGCAAGGACAACCTGGCGTCACGAAACGTGACCTCGACGCACTCAGAGGTCGAGGAAGAGCTGGAGAATTTAACCGCAGACGATTTGCATCTTTGACGCGTTCGTTGGTTTATTCTCAAACCACGGCCTTTGTAACCATCAGTTCTGACACACTCACAGGTAAATCAGGTATGTCTTGATTAGCGAGGCGAGTAGCCAGGACCTCACGGTTCTTCAAGTTGGCAGCCTCGTCAGTGATGCTGCTTCAGCTGTGACTTCGGCTGCTGGCAGTGGTGTGTGACTGTTCAATGGCCACCTCACTTGGTTTTACTATTTACACATCGATGATCTCGCATTTCAGCCGCATCTGCCATCGAAAGTGCAGTCTCCAGCGGTGAGCCCCTCACATACAACCCTATCATCGAACCGTTTTCATTGTAATATCATCTCAGCAAATACCATTAACCAAAGCCTCAACTCCGGCCAACTCACTCCAGTCAGCTTTTCCAAGGACGTTACTCTATTTGATCAATCCATTTCCTGCAGCTCTGGAGGTGTATCCGCCAGTGCAGCGCTCAAGATCGTGAGGCATAGTCAGCAGTGGAGCGTTTTGACCTTGCACGCTCACTGTTTTTTTTCAGGACGTAAACGGTACAGCTGACGCAACTGTAGCATTTGGTGTCACAGTGGTGGTATGTACTCTTTATCTGATATATTTATGCGTGATTGATAGACGTTCGCATAGGGAACCATTGTCCCACCACAGGTTAGCGACTTTTCTGTCAATGCAAGTGAGGATCGCCATATATAGATAATGAAGAACACACTTGATGAATGTATGTCCATGTCTCTAGACTTGGGTGGAAGTACTAGCGCGACCTTCAACGTTAGCGCTACGGCAGAGGTGCGTGAATACATATTATTACTCTCCTGTTTTCCAGACAAGCTTCATTTCCAGGGAACGTTTGATACCGGAGCAGTATCTCTTTTTAAAACTGGTCTCCCCGGTCTTTCTATTCCGAGGTACGTTTTGTTCTCCTGCTCTTTCCTACATTGGGCGAGCTATCTATTGGCGTCTGCACCTGTTTTGTAGCATTATTACTCTTGGGCCCGAATTTTCCGTCAATGGTCAAGTCAACATAGACCTTCAAGCCGAGGCTAATCTTGCTATTGAAGCTGGCTGGAATTTTCCTAGCCTAAACTTGGTCTTCCCTAAAGAGAAAGGCGTATCAACTGGGGCAGCAACCGTCGCGGGAACCAATAATCGTGATAATTTTTTGTTCCCGGTATTCATCACTATATTGATTTGTTTGTTCCGATAGCCCTCCAGCTCAGCGCAGACCCTAGTGTCGATGTTTCAGGTACAGTCACGGCTCACATCATACCTCGCGTAAGTTTTATTATTTTCAGTCGCTAATCCTGAATTGGAATCAAACGAGATAGATTGATTTCGGTGTCGACCTTTTCAGCGGGACAGGCCAAGCCTCGGTACGAGATCGTTTATGCGGATGATTGTTCAAACCTGAGGGCACCACATCGTTCATAGGTTTTCATTGACGCAGATATTTCTGCGAGTCTCAACTTGGCTGTGACAGCTCAAGCGACCGTGAATAACAACGACACGGTAGCTAGTTCAACAGATAGCGCAGCTAGCACCACAGGCGCTGCGACTAATACCACCGACGCTGCAACAAGCACCACCGACACTGCAACTAGCACCACCGACACTGCAATTAGCACCACCGACACTGCAACAAGTACCACCGACACTGCGACTAGCCCCACCGACACTGCAACAACAAGTACCACCGATACTGCGACTAGCCCCACCGACACTGCAACAACAAGTACCACCGATACTGCGACTAGCACCACCGACACGGCTAGCACCACCGACACTGCAACTAGCACCACCGACACGGGTAGCACCACCGACACTGCGACTAGCACCACCGATACGGCTAGCACTATCGATGCCGCGACTAGCACCACCAATGATGCAGCTAGCACCACCGATGATGCAGCTAGCACCACCGATGATGCAGCTAGCAACACAGATGATGCAGCTAGCAACACCGATGATGCAACTAGCAACACAGATGCAGCATTCAGTGACACAAGTGTGAGCACCACCGACACCGCCGGAGCCACTTTAACGACAGATAATTCCAACTTATCCACTGATACACCTTCGGCAACGGACCCTCCGTCAGCCACCGCAACCGACGATCCATTGGCTACGCCTGCACAAGACCCTCTATCTGATTCAGCAGGCGATCCTCTAGCGACGGACGCCGGCGGAGGAACGCCTACCGACACAACTGTCGGTTTCAGGGTACGTAGGGTACGATCCCGGCCAGTCCTCGTCCGTCGAGCTACCTCCGGCTCTCTTAACGGCTGCGTCACGCTAAATGGCGCGATATCCATCAATGGAGGCTTGCAAGGCTCCCTGGCACCATTTTTCAATACCCAGGAGACTTTTCCCATCTTTTCCAAGGATGCTCAGTTGTTCCAGGTATGTGGCTTTAACAGCCAATTTCTTTCGGTTACTAAGTTTTGTTCGCTTGTACATAGAAATGTCTGAATGGTCCACCGGCAGGGGCTTCCAATAGTGCTTCAGGGAAACGACGCGTACGAAGACACTCGATCATGCATCGCGCCGGGAGCACCTCAGGACTGCAGTGCCCGACGAAAGGGGTTGTATCAGCACTAACGTCTATCATTTAACATTTAGTACACTATGATGTCGTTAAAACTTAATATCTTATCAAATGATGGTAGATCATCTTTTATGGGAACTGCCTAGATGGATTTGAGCAGGCTAACCTTATTACTGTAAGTTGAGTGGCCTAACCCTGTTACAGCCCATGACCCCATGATAGGAGCCAAACCGGCTAAGCAGCTAAAATAGCCAAGTTCTAAGTTCTAATTCCCAGATAGTACAAAGCATACAGTTCATTCTGGTTGAAATTTTGTAACAGGCTTGTGTGGTTACTAGTAATACTTGATGTAAACACAAGGCAAGGTTGAAATGTCAAGGGATTTATATGATAGGGGAATATGTCAAAAGACAGCATAGTTATGATAGAGTAGAATGTGTTCTGAAGCAGTATAATGGAAGGTAAGAGATAGAATAATAATCCTAGCCTTATTACTCAAGGCAGGAAACTTGCAAGTTGGATAGTATTCAAAAAATACTTGGAAATTTTGAATCAGAATAGGCAAAAGATGTAAAGTCCATTGTATTGTTAGACTATGTGCTTCATACTAATATACTAGGAGTAGAAATAGGAGTTTAAGGGGGAAATAAGAGAAACATGTGATAAATAGAGCCTCTGGCGCTATCTGAGCTGAAAATATGATTCAAACCTGCTGCACACATGGATTCAAAGGTAGAATGAAAGAACTGATCAGTGGGAATGATAAGAAAATGAAATACTACACTATAGATATGCCTCAACTTGGTTTAATATGCATATGTGTGCCTTGAATGTAAAGTACATGCTGTTGTGTGCTTCAGCTCATGTCAAGCATCAATGTTATTGGCTCAATGTTACACATATAAATGTGCTTCAGATTGATGGATGAATGAAAGGGAAGGTAGTGTTACAAGCATGTAAACTGTGAGTCAGGAGATGGAAGATGGATCAGAAGGGACTTTGGCTTCAGCTTATATGCTGCACCTCTTGAACAATTATAGGGTCCCAAGACTTTGGAATGGAGTGACAAGGTAATGTAGCACAGTTCTGTAGTATATGTGGAAGTGCAGAAGTGCAGAAGTAATGACAGAAGTGTACTAAGAACACAATGGACAAGGTTGACATGAAATATAGTCAATATTTGACTAAAGCTAACTAGTATGAATACAGGGGTTTATATACTAGAGGGTATATGTAAGTAGGTAGGAGTAATAAGTTCCAAGTTGGAGTGGAGGAGGTTGTGAGGGAAACACTGGTGACAAAGCCACAACCTAAAGATACTCAAGGAGATAAGAGCCAATACAGGACGATGTCTAACTGTGCTGTAGATATCCCCAGAGATCAAGCTGAGCTGATGCCACCACACTGGCTACAACCTTATCATTGCACTGGCAATGCTTACATAATCAGGGGAGATAGAAACTCATGGAAGGTTATAGAAGATTTGGAAACTTGGAGAACTGGGACTTTGGAAATCAAACCAGTGAACCCTAACAGAGGTACACAAATGCAGATCATGAACAGAGTTGGGGATCATAGCATAGAAAGGGTACATAAGCATGATATCTAAAAAGGTACCCTTCATCCATTGGTAAGGGAGCACAGGCATTCCACTAGGAACAAGGTACCCTTGCTGACTGAGGGGCCATGGAGATTGGCGTGCTGAGTAAAGGTAGGGTAGTAACAGAAGCAATAGTGCAGAAGACAGAAATGGAAGTACAGAATGCATGGATGTAACAGGTAGGTGGGAAGTATAGGACGAAGAAAAAGTCTGTGTAGAGTGTCTGGATCAGAGATGATGAATATAATGAAGGAATTTGAGTGTGATGAAGAGAATGAAGTAACTATGTAGTCCACAGAGTTAAAATAGGATAGAATCAAAATACTGTCTTTTACACAACTCTTTATAACACTTAAAACTTTCAGAAATGATGCATGAAAGTGATTGATGCAGCGGGGATTAAAATTTCAACCAGCGATGGCTGCATCGCTCATCACGTCAGAAACCAAAGTAAAGTGAGCTTTGAATACTGTACTTAACGCTCAGAATTATTAATCTCATTATTAGAGTAAGCTCCACTTTGGACAAATCTGTCGGAAAGAAGTACTTGACGGATGGGAGTGCGGAGACGTGTTGGACGTCCGGTCAGGTTCGTGACCTTGATTTTTATTGTAGAAAATGTTTAGGTAGCCCGAGAATAGGGCACCCCTCAATATATACAACTTGCCTTTCCTGTGGCTGTGACACCGACCAAGATTAGCCTTACTTTCCAAGGCGGTTTCGTCGGTATCCGCTGTGCAATACATGCGCGTCCACACAGTCCTGATCACCCCAGCGAGTGGCGTCTCATGACCCACATCTTCCCAGAAGACGTTAACCGGCGACAGACATTCGACATGTCTCCTATCCCGGACATTAGCGAAAGATCTACCGGAGCGGTGGACCAAATCAAGTTGGTATTCGAAGAAAGCTCTGATTTTTTCGGTCGAATAACGGTTTACGATCTTGGCTTGGAGGGTTACACCCATGCATCTTTATGAATCCGGGTGTGAGACAACGTGTGGCCGTTCCATGCTTCCTTGAAGCTCGCTAGTGGCCAAAGGAATACATTACATACTGGGAGGGCAATGCAAGCGTAATTTGTTGACAGCGTGCAGACTGAGGGAAATTCAAGTGCATACGTATTTCACAAATAATGGCATACATAGCTTACCCGGAAATGACTTATTCTCATCATGGTCTCTTCACGTAGCATGCCTCGCTGGCGCTCTCGAATGATATCGGATGACTCCTGCTCTACTGATAGCGTATGACCGTGGTGGAGCTTGTGGAGCTGCATTGTTCAGTCAGAAGCATGCAGGGGAGTCACTTAGTGATACGTAACGAGGGCGTAGAATCCCACATTAAACATTGTGTTCATTTAATACTTGTCGAGACGCTGAAACTGGTCTCAGAACACAGCCAGCCTCTACCTCAACTTGTTCAATATCATCTTGACGTATACGTATAGGGGGGATTCGTGGCGTTTATCAGACCCAGCTTTAGACTGGTCACAAGCGCTCCAGGAGCGAGCCACAGCAGAATACTGTCCCAACACGGTTGTAAACTTTTCAACTCCGCGCGCCGTGCGAGCTGGTTGTGTCTGCCGTTTGCGGCTACCCCTAACAGTCTTCCTTGTCTCATATCTGTGCTTCGTCTACACTCCCAGGCAGTAGTGTCGCCCGATTGACCACTTTTCGCTCTGTGGGAAGGTCACTCAACGTGTGTCGTGCGAAGTGACTTCTTATACCCGCTTGTTTTGTTGTCAAAGAACGTAGGAACCATGGTATGTGGGCTTGTTCAGTAGTTTGGTTTAGAATCATTGAAGAGCATGGTTGTAATCGCGCGTAGGACTCACACGGATCGGACCCAGAGGAGTTTTATGTGAAGCAAGATCGGATCGGTGCGTTCACTGTGACACTTGTAGGCTGTAGTGTCTGATTTGGTATTGATATTAAGGCAAGGGCTCATTCGGCGAGGTGTACAAGGGGTATGCACTGAAGTTTGCGGCATGGTTGCGCTACTGATAACAGTATAGGTACGACAAACGTACGCAGAAGACTGTCGCAATCAAGATAATCGACCTGGAGAGTGCTGAGGATGAGATCGAGGACATACAGCAAGAAATTCAGATTCTCAGCCAATTGGATTCCCCGCATGTCACAAAGTACGCGTCGACACCTTGGAGCTAGAGATATCTGTGCTAATAGGCGGCAGGTACCATGGCTCATTTCTCAAGGGGTCTAACCTCTGGATAGTCATGGAGTACGTGGTGCGGCATTTGTCTCAGTTTCTCGCCTGACACAGGTGTAGGTATTGCTCCGGGGGGTCCTGCTCCGACTTGGTAGGTCGTATAACCGTTTCACGTGACATTCATCTGATAACTTTCTCCAGATGAAACCAGGCGTGTTCCGAGAAGAGTACATCGCCATCATTGTTCGAGAGCTGTTACGCGGTCTCGATTATCTTCACGTTGAAGGCAAGCTACATCGTGACATCAAAGGTATGTTGTATCAGCTCGCGCCTTTCTTGGGTGACGTGTTTTATTAGCCGCGAACATTCTTCTCAGTGCAACAGGCGACGTGAAGCTCGCTGATTTTGGCGTGTCGGGTCAGCTTTCGGGCACTCTCTCAGCAAAGAAGAACACTTTTGTCGGCACGCCTTATTGGATGTCCCCAGAGGTTATCAAGCAGAGTGGTTATGATTATAAGGCTGATATATGGTCACTTGGGATTACTGCCATTGAGTTGGCTCGCGGCGAGCCTCCATACGCAGAACTCCACCCAATGAAAGTTCTTTTCCTCATCCCCAAGAATCCACCTCCGACCCTCGATGTCAACTTTTCCAAGCCATTCCGCGAGTTTGTGGCGCTGTGTTTGCAGAGAGATCCCAAGGAGGTAAAAGCTCTGCTCCAATCTTAAAGCATTGGGGACCGACTGATGTATTGCAGCGGCCATCAGCGCGAGAGCTGCTGAAACATAAGTTCGTCCGAATGGCGAAGAAGACGAACTATTTGACCGAGCTGATTGAACGGCGTGAGCGGTGGAGGGCGGAAGGTGGTGCCCGACAAGAAGAGGAAGAACTGGAACGTGATGAAGACCTGTGAGCATCGTTATCAAATTGTCTTTCAATTATCTTGAATACGGGTTTAGCTCCGTGGGTGCCGATCCGGATGACCTCTGGGACTTTGGCACTGTCCGTCATGTTGCACGGCCAGGGACATTGGGAAGAGCGACGGCAAGGACCGAGAATGGGCTCACATACCCCCAGCCTGTATCAGAGCTCGATGCCAGGTATATACCGCATCAGAACAGCAACGGGGTTCGTCCCCCGAGCGTGTCTGCATCATCCATATCCTCCTCTTCCATCATCACTGTCAAAGGCGATTTACCTGCTTTGCCAGGCAGACGTGTCACATATGAGGACCAGAGTCCGGACCAGGGCACGGTCCGCACTACTCCGAAGCGAGAGAGAAACCGTGAAGGGTCGTACGAGTCCAATCGGTCTGCTGGGTCCGATGATAGTGACAGGGAACCGCGTGCGGAAGCGACACGACAGCAACTGGCGAATGCACATTTAGAGGACGAGGTGGATGTGGATCTTGATGATGACCTAGACGAGAGGACAATGCTGGACTCGGTGGTGCTACCAGCGATTGCTTCCGTACGTCCATGTTCCAATGTTCCAGGTTGTTTCTGGCTTCCTGAGTCTGTTTTGCCTGCAGTTGGTTCCCCGTGTATCTACCGTTGAAGCACGCACGGTTCTCAGTCAGTTACAACGAGCTTTCGCAGAAGCCGAGAGGATAATCCCAGGTCTTACGAACGAGCTCGTCAATGAAATTGTCGACTCAGTAGAGCACGTGGAAGATGATCGGTGAAGTTGTCTATGTTGCCCACATCACCTCCATGAATTTCATACGTATAGCTTTGTCTCACTCAGCTTCCCATCTTCTCATTACATACGTATTGGACTGATCCTCTAGCACGCGTCACCTTGGTTGCATATTCTATTTCCTGTTAGTATTCACATATGCAGAATCACCAACCTTGTGACTCATAATGGCACATGTACACATCCCCCACGCATACCTACCAGTATTTCTCACTTCCCGTCTGTGGCATTTGTACACTGCATGGTCTATTCTATCGAAATTGCTATTATGGTACGAGATCTTCAGGTTTCCTTTTCTTTCCAGTCCCTTTCTTCTTCGCGCGCACCACCCTGATGGGCTCTGGTGTGCTGACACCTTCCGCTTCGTCATACTGATGGAATGAGCGCAGGGGTGTAGCAATCACATTTTGGAGTTGTAGCCTGTCTGGTGTAGAAGGACGTGGCTGTGAGACAGGCTTTGACGGTGCTCCATCAGGCATTTCGCCTCCTGTTTCAACCACAGCGCGCTGCTGTGGCATCCGAGGTAAACTGGCATTGGAATGGGTGCGCATGGGCCGAGACAAAAAGGGCGCTTTTCAGAAGTGCGACATATTCAACATTCATCTGACAGCAGCGCAAGATCCACCCACCATCTAAACTATCCAGTTTCACTACAGGAATTGACTCTAGATCTTCTTCCGGTATTATTGCTTGTTGAGGTGGTGCACTTTGGGGGCGATCATCAATCAAGTAGTATGGGTCATCCTTTAGTCGTTCGAGTCTTTCCGCTCGCCGCTGCATGAGACTTCAGATTACGCAAGATGCTTACAGTTGGTGATGACTTACCCGTTCCCGTGCTCCCTTCTCATCGGGTGTTTCTTCCGACTGCACCTCAACGAGGGTGATGGCATTCTCCTTCTCTTTTTTCCCACTTTTCACCTTACCCGCACCTTTCTCCGCTTTCTCCTTACCCTTGCCTTTCTTTTTCTTTACTGCACCGTTCGTCCCACTGCCCAAGGCCTGCAAAATATCTTCCTTTGGTGGGGCTATGATCCACGAATCAAGGTCAAGCCCTTCTGGGATAGGAATGCTGGCCTGTGCTTCGCGTGCCACAGGGTTGAGTTCGTATGAAGTAATGAGTGGGCGGATCAAGAATAGGCTTTTCGGAAAATTCGGCTCCAAAGATGATTCCGGGGGATCAGAGAATCCATTTGAAAACCCTGCTTCAAATTCTGAGGGTGGTGGTTGCTTTGGCTGTGGCCTGAATGTTGCGAGATCTGCGCGAAGAAAGGTAAAGAGTTGGAGAGTGTTTGCCGCCTGAAAGGTAAAAATCGTTAGAAAAATAATATTGATACCTACACCGGGACTTACTCGTTCCTGCACTTCAATGTTTTCATTCCCAACGAAGCCCTGCAGGCTTCCAACCATCATGTCAACTGCCTGCTTGACCTCTGATAGATGATCCTCATTCCATCGGTTTGCGAGATCTGCGACCCAATGCCCAAATACTTTAAACGAGGCCTGGATGTATACAGAAATTGTCTCGGACGGTAGCGCTGAGCTACTAGGCTGCAGTAGATATGACAAAACATTGAGGGGATTCAGGAGTTCTCTAGAAGGGGAATTGTGAATGGGATCAAAATATATAGGAAAATAATTACCTGCAATATTCCCCACAGATCCATGCCGCAGCCCAGAGGACCTCAGCAGATCCTGCTACATCGGCAGCTTCGTTCAAACTTCCTCGTGAAGCCGCGTTGCTCACGAATGCGTCGTCGCCAAGGAGTCGTGTACAAAGTTTTACTGCGTAGCCTCGTACAGCTCTGACACGCACTACAACGTCCAACAGCGCGTCCCTGAGTGCGGTTCCAGGAACTGGCGAAACATATGCGAGATCAATAAGCACTGCAAAATACCACTCAAAATCTTCGATATTTGCATATCCATCACGAGACGTAAGCGAAAGTATCCTATGGGTAAGGAGGTGTCGGTAGGCAGGAGAAGTAAGAGGCGAAGACGGTGAAGCGGCGGTTGGCGCTGGTGAGACCGAGGAAGACAACAGAGAGAGTGTGTGGGATGCAGATGGTTGCGAAGTGGTGGGATTTATGAGATGGGACAGTAGCTGTTGAACTATTGACTGAAGGTTGGTAGGCGTAACCTAAAAGACGAAGTGAACCGAAAAACCAAAGGCATGTGTGGAAACTCACCATTTCGGATACAAGCTCCAGTGCTCGCATTCGAATGCTGATGTCGGTGTCATCCACGCTAAAGAGGATGGTCTCCTGATACTCGGCCACGAGGTGTGGATGCGAGGGAACGATTTTAACCAGCGCCAGTAAAGCAATATACTTCACTGTCTTGTTTATCAGTTCAATTACTGCTATGCCTAGTATTGTGCACGTACAGTTTTGATCTGAATCCTCTAAGAAAGCAGCGAGTTTTGTAACACAGGTTCGCGCAAGCGAATCTCCTTGAGAGCCTAGCAGCATACCACCGATGATACAAGTACGAACACATTCGTAAAGCAATGATATTGCTGGTGTCGTTGAGATGAGACGAGTGATTGGCGGTTGTAACTTCTTCACCAGCCGAGGTTCATGTGGTGTCAGAGCGCCAAACTAGGACGACGTCAACGCTTGCAAAAGGGGTGTATTGGTTCACAAACCAACTTGATAATCTTGATGAGCATCCAATTGTTGGCAGATGTGGTGAGGATGTGAAAGAGCTGAGGGGCCAGTGGGAGGTAGTCCGTAGGATTCCTTAGGGCGAGTTCACACAACACATTGACCGTGGCAGATACCACACCTTGATTAGGCGGATTAGTATTCTGACACTCCGTGATGAGAACTGCATAAATTCGTACCCGGGTCCGAATCCTCAAGCTTCTCCCTTAGCCTGGGAAAGCTATGTTGCAACGCCTCGGGATATCGTACGAATACCTTGTAAAGCGCTAGAACAGCACGTTTGCGAATATAGGATCGAGAGTGATTCAACATGGCAACAAGGTCGTATGAGAGATCTCGCGCAAGGTCAGGATTTGCAATATGCGCCAATCCGTTCAAGGACACAGCAACGTCTGAAGGATTTGAACTTAGATCCTGTGCATAACCACGGAATTCCCATCGTATTCAGATGAATACACTCGAAGCGTAAGACATACCTTCTTGAGCAGGTTGGTGGTCAACATGAGTACATCCGTGTCCGAACTGAAAGACTGGACAGCAGCGAGGTATCCGACACTTTTAAGATGAAACTTCGACGAAGACATGACCTCTACGACATGAAACGAAGCCCACGTCATGTCATAGCCCATCATGTCCAGCTGGGAAAGAAAGACGGTCACTGTCACTCAGCAATTATTCTGCAACCACACATACATATGTCAGTTTTAACACTGCTGCCGCCTTGAGGTCCATGTCCTTGCTCCTGACTTCTTGTCGAATCTCATCGATAGCCTGAGCTATGAATTTCGCCTCATTATTCTTGTTCGCTCGCAGTCCACGAATGAGATCCTGGAGAGTCCGTTCCCACATTCCGCCGGGGTCAGTCTGGGGCAAAGGTCGGGTATCCCCACGTTCCTAGGATACGCCAGTATGCAAAGCAATTTCTCTTTCAGAGGACCGGGGTCTGGTATAGAGCGTTCAGCTGAGGCGTAAGTGATGTGGGGGATGGGAATCCGACCCGACCTTGTGATCGGTCCGCTTCAGTCCACCGTAACGTCACACTTGCCACTTTCGAAAATCAACTTGGTGGTTTCTACTGCATCTGTATATATTTGTGGTGCTGACGGTCAGATTTGTCTATGTTACGCGTGACAGGTTTTTGAGTTGCTACAGCAGCTCACTGCGTTCAAGGGGACAATATCTGAAGGTCAGAACGAGGAGCGGCTGTTCAAAATCCTGAATAGGAGCGAACGACGCTTTACCGAAATTAAAGAATCAACTGCCTGTATACTCAGATTATTGAACAGGGATACACTTGAAGCTATCTAGAACTTGGAAATAACTAAGTAGTTGGACTATCCGCAGGTCAAGAAGTCCTGCATGGGCATCTGTCCCGGGTTCTTCACATTCATAGCTAGCTTTGAATTGACCTGTATACCAGTGGATATAACATATATTAAATATTAATATTACAGCTGCTTTTACTGAAACAGCACTTAATTGACCAATCCATGCTACTGTATCCACCTTGGCTTCCACCACCAATCCCTGGCCTTGCCCACCCAAGGGCAGCAATGGATATGTCAATCAACTGTGGGCCTCATTCAACATTGACCAGAAACACACCTACGTCCAGTAGAAGGAAGCTGTAGCTAGTGCTGGTGCCAATTGTCAGAACCGTCCACACTGGGTATAAGATCCCAATGTTGAAAGACCCTGCACTAAAAAGGGTGCCTGTCTTTGTTGGTTGCAGAAGAATAGAGATAGAAGGTAGAGATGGGACAAGTCTGAAGT
>QFFB01003561.1:0-15271 GCA_003316465.1 Ramaria cf. rubripermanens | reverse complement strand
GCAACATCCCTTTCTGTTCTATTTTTATTATTCTGGTGGTTCAGGTGCCTACTCGCCATGTAACCGGGCCAATTGATTATTGGTAACGCGTGTGCGGGGTAATCACGTGTGTTACCCATCTATCCATATCTGTGATGTCATAGCACGTCTACCACTCATGCGAGTGGGCCGAGTGTTGTCTCATGGTTTCCTCTTTGAATATAACAGACAAGACCCCCTTTGAACATTATTCCTAATTTTTTTTTTTATGACTGAAAGAAAGAAAGAAAAGGGGTAACAAAAGGATAAAAGAAAAAATGACATCACAATGTTTATTACAGCATCTTTTTATCACAACAGAATTCGCTAACCTCACTAATGGGAGTTCACAGTATACCTGGCTGCAGATAGTTTACCATCCACATGCCAGGGCCAGGTTTATCACATTCTGGAGTGCTAGCCAGGTGGAGGGAGGACATGCATGCATGCCAACTGGGGTGTTAGGCACATTGCAGAGCAAGTTTGCGCTACCTGCAAGAAGCAGGGCAACTCATGCCTCCAGTTCATCGTCTCTAATCATGGAGACATCAACCTAGGCGCCTGCATCTGGTGCAAGACACAGTCCATAGTGTGTTTGATCATGCAGTGCCATCATTGAGCCAAGGTTGGAGGCAATGGCAAGGGAAAGGCCCAAGGCTCAGGCAAGGACAAAGCCAAGGATTTGGGTAAGGAGAAGAGGAAGCAGAGTGAGGAGCGAGGCGTAGATAGCA
This sequence comes from Ramaria cf. rubripermanens, assembly GCA_003316465.1. Lineage (NCBI taxonomy): Eukaryota > Fungi > Basidiomycota > Agaricomycetes > Gomphales > Gomphaceae > Ramaria > Ramaria cf. rubripermanens. The sequence goes on along the minus strand of QFFB01003561.1, from coordinate 14,522 downwards.
AGGAGGAGGTTTGGCTGAGGAAGAAGGTGAAATCGAAGAAGATCGTCGAGGATAGCGAGGAGGACTAGGTGATGGGTCAGGAGGAGCCAAAGGCTTGGAGGTTGGAGGCATGGGGAGTGAGCTATGCTGAGGAGGCTGAGGTTGGGGAGTCTTGGGCAAAGGAGCTGAGCTGAGTGGGGAAGTTAAGGGAAGGTAAAGCAGAGAGGAAGGAAGCAAGGAAAGAAGAGAGAAGGGAACCGATAGAGGTAGTAAGAGGGCTAGGGTACAAGCTAGAATGGTTGACAGAGGAGGTGATAGAGAGTAACAGACTGAGGAGGGCAGCAGATAAGGAATTTCTGAGGATGACAAGGGAAATTAACTACCAGAAATTGCTAAGGATGGTGGTAAATCTGGATGAAGATGAGGAGTGGTAATAATGGAGTAGTAACTAGAACAGGAACTTGTAACATGATAGTTTTTTTTGGCTTTTCCTTTGATTTTTTGAGACAAGTAAGCTACTTTGGGTCATAGAGATAATAAAATTATAAGTTGGCCAAGGGTCCAGGCTTAACTGGGTAAGCCTTGTGGAAGTTGAGTACTACTTCCACCACATGGTCAAGCTCGGAAGTGAGGATCCATGAGGTTTTTTCATCAGTACCTTCATAACCAGTCCAGTGTACAAGGTATAACAACTTGCAGCTTTTCCTATGGTTATTGATTTTTGAGTTGAGGATCTCGGAGACCTCAAATTGATAATTACCAGGGGAGGTGCAGGTTGGACTCAGTTCAGGATAGTGTTAGGCGAGGCTGGTTCAAGCATGGATACATAGAATATGGGGTGTATAGCTTGCATGTGGTCTGGAAGTCACAAGGTAAATGAGTGAGTACCAGTTTGGGCAATAATTTCAAAAGGACCCAAGAACCTCTCGGCAAGCTTCTTAGTTGGCTGAGTAGTCTTGAAGTATCATGCTTTGACAATCGCAAAGGATCCTATCAGGAACTCAGGAGTGGGTAGTCACTTAACATCAGCCAAGACTTGGTAAGCTTGTTGAGCCTCGGTTGTAGTTTGGAACCGTTCCTGGTGCAGCTCGTCTACGTTGACTACAAAGTCTCAGGCTCAGGCCAAGGCAAGGTCATGCTCAGGGTGGACCACAAGGTTCAGGTGGCAACCCTTGTTGGCAAAGAAGGGCAATATGCTAGTGGTCGCACTAGGAGTGTTGTTGTATGCAAACTCAGCAAGGGGTAGGAGTGAGGCCCAGTTGTCCTGTTGATAGTTACAATAGACTCGGAGGTACTGTTCTAGTGTCTGATTAGCACACTCGGTCTGTCCATCACCCTCAAGATGATAACCTGAGGTGAAGTGCAACCTCATATCCAGGGCCTTGCCTAAGAATCACCTAAAATGTGAGATGAACTTGGAACCTCTGTCCAAGGTCACGTGCTTGGGAACCTCATGCTTGGAGAAGACATGGAGGATGAAAATTTGAGCAAGCTCTTGCAAGGTTATGGTGTCGGTTGTTGGGATAAATATAACCTGCTTAGTGAAATGATCAATAATCACTAGGATAGCAGTGAAGCTGGATGAAGTGGGAAGCTGCTCAATGAAGTCCATGGAAATGGAATTCCAAGGTTTCTCGGGCACAGGCAATTGTTTGAGTAAGCCATAATGCTTGTGACACTGAGGCTTGCTGCACATACAAGTGGTGCATGTTTTGCAATACTCCTTAATGAAGGATCTATTCCCTGGCCAAGTGTAGTCTCATTGAATCAGCTCCAAGGTCTTGTTGACCCTGAAGTGACCCAAGAGTGGGTGGTTGTGCTTGTATTGCAGCATGCAAAGTCATAAGTCTAAAGCCTCAGGAACAAAAGTTTGGTTGTCAGGTAAAAGCAAACCCTTGGAGTTGGTAGTCCACCTCAGGTCCGAAGTTAACCTGTGGTGTAACTTGACTACTGCATCCAATGCGAGGGTTGCGAGGATGTCAGCTTGGATATTCTCAGTATCAAGTAAGGTGGCTGCTCGCAAAACAGTAGGGGATAGGTTAGTAGCTTGAAGGGACAAAGCCAGCTGGTGTTGAGTAAACACCGGCTGTAAGTTTTGAGGGTTAATGGTGGCGTAGTTGCTATTCCCCTCTTTAAGGTAGACATCCCAACGTCTAGTGAGCAATTCAGGCTTGGTATCAAGATGACCAGGTCAAAAATGTATCACGAGGTTGAACTGAGTAAGGTATTTGGACCAGCAAGCTTGTTGACATGTTAATAACTTTGTAGTCAAAAATTATTTGAGGTTCTTGTGGTTGGTTATAACATCAACAGGGTTGGTCAAGCCTTCCAAATAGTGTTGCCACTGCTGGAGTGCTTCAAATATGGCCATGAGTTCCTTATCATGAACGTCCTAGGTTAGCTCGGCCGAAGTGAAAGTTTGGGAATGGATGGCAATTGGGTGAACCTTGCCTTCTGAGGTTCAGAGCAAGAGTATTGCAGTGAGAGCATAATCAGAGGGATCTGTTTCTACTATCAAGGGTTGATCAGGGATCCAAGGTCTTCACCAAAGTTCCAAGGGGTACCCTTGCAAGTAATTCTTGTGAGGGGTGCAGTAATGGTAGAGTAGTTGTGAATAAAACATTGGTAGAAGTTAGCAAAGCCAAGGAAGGACTGGATGTTGTAGACCTTCCAAGGTTCAGGCCAATCTTGTATAACTTTAACCTTGGCTTCATCCATAGTGAGACCCTTGGGCGAGAGGATGTAGCTGAGGAATTTGACCATAGTTTGGTGAAACTTGCACTTGTCTTCTTGGGCAAATAGGCCATGTTCCTGGAGTCACTGAAGTACTTCTTTGATGTGAAGCCTGTGTGAGGATGAGTTGTTGGAGTAAATGAGTATGTCATCCAAGTAAAGTACTACACATACATCAAGCATGTTGGTGAAGATGTCATTCATGAACCTCAGAAAGGCAGCAGGTCCATTAGTGAGACCAAAGGGCATAACTTGTTATAAGGTAGTTTTAGATGTATGTTATGATCACTGGTTGTATATGGAGTATGGTTATCCAGCCTCTGTCTGGGACCCACGGGTGATAGGTCAAGCTTCTGGGACAGATTAATGTAGTATGATAAGATAATGTGTCAATGTTCAGAGAGTGATACTGAGTGGTCTAGAAGCAAGAGATTGGATGGTAATGACTGATTCTAGTGACTCTGACACAGGCTATGCTCGAGTGCAGGGGGAAACAAGTATTTTTGTCTAGTTCTAACACAACAACTACTGGCTACTTACATGTATGTAGTCAACCTAGCTACTGTGAGATGCAGGGAGAGATTTGATGAAGTGAAGGGTGGAAAATACTTTTACTATCCAGAAGCAGCCTTGACTCGGTCATGGAAATAGAATGGAGCGAGCAGAATGGATGGTTGCCTAATTAAAGCAAATGTACGTATTGTGGTCTCGATCGAGTCGTATGGAGGGGTGTAGGCCATAGTAAATGGATCGAGGCAGGGTAGATGGGATAGTATGGATGACATGGGGAAAAGGATTGATATACATGAGGCCGTTATAAACCGGTGATGTAGCAAAGGGTTGGAAGAAGGGGTATCGTATCTGGTGTGAATGGCACTGGTGGTTGTGGGGTACATACTGGTATTAATCAACCGGTGATCTGTCTTGATATTCACAACATAACTAACCATTCAAAGGACCCATAATGAGTCCTGAAAGCCATTTTCCATTCGTCTCCTTCTGCAATTCAGATGAGCTAATATGCATGCCTGAGGTCAATTTTGGTGTATATGCGAGCTTGCTTTAGATTATCTAGTAAGTCAGTGATTGTTGTGATAAAGAAAATAATACAAAAATTATTACAAAAATATTTCTATCATTTTATTCTTAGTCCTAGAAGACTAATGCAGAACATGGACGAGTTATTTGGATTTTATCTATAGGATAAAAGGTCTATAACATTTCAGAAAGTTAGACCATTCACCGGCCCTTTAACGCCCACTATGTCACTGGATCGAGACTGGATCGTGGATCGGATCACATATGTCATTACCCCACATGACCACTAGATCGGCTCGCTTACATAAGCACCAAACCTTCGGTGGAACAGGTATAACAAAATATATTGTTACAGCATGGAGATTGCTGTATGGAGATTTCGGAATCCATGGAAATTAGAAGGAGTGATGTATCACATACACTCACTCAATTGGATACTCACGAAACAGGTCCAGAAAATAGTAATCTATATTAAAGGTTTTTCACAAGCTTATTCTGTTTTATTTTCTTCCATCCTTTTACCTATTAATTGCCATTGTGATTCATTAGAAGTATTTTGCCCCAAACATCCTAGGTAGTATCCCTGTTCATATGATGTTTAAAAATGAGCAGGGGAATATTTGCTCCACCCTGACTGCATGCATGCATCACTGTAATTCATTTCTGCCTCATTTGTCATTTCCCTTTGAAGATATTTTTAGAATAGTTCTAGTATAAATACTCCAATAGTTCCTAGACGAAACTAGTGCCAAAATATCACCCAGAACTTTTATCTTGCACAAATCCATATATTTACTTGTTAAATCCACTAAGAGAATATTTCCTGACCTCTACTCGCTGTTTCTGGCAGCCTCAAAACATCATAGAAATCATATAGTCATTACTACAGTTCTATGCCCTCAAAACCGAACACTATTCCACCCAGAATTGCCCAAACAATAAATATTTTTATCTTCTGACATCACTGAGCCAAACTCTCAGTTTGTCCCCGAGGCTGAGTGTTATCCCGCACCATGTGACCTGCATCATCAACACGAGCGCCCCATCTGGTGCCATGTCGACGATATAAGAAGAAAAACTTCTTTATCAAAATACTGTTTTATATTGATTTTATCATAAAAGTGATGAGTGGTAATGGATAGCAATCTTTCTTACAGATCTTGTTAAGACCTCGGAAGTCGATGCATAACCGAAATGACCCATCCTTGTTCTTGATGAACAACATGGGAGCTCCATGCAGAGACTGAGTAGGTCAGATGAATCCCATGTTCTAATGTTCGTCAATAAACTCATGGAGTGCTTTAAGCTCAGAAGCTGAAAGCAAGTCAATAGGGCCAATCAGAGGGGCCGTCCCTTGTTCAAGATTAAACTTGAGGTCATAAGGACAGTGGGGTGCTAGTGTATCAGCTTGGGCTTTGCTGAACACATCTGCAAACTCATGGTAAGCTTTGGGAATGTATTGTTGTATACCTTCCAATAGCTTGGGGTTGTCCTGGGCCAAGGTCAAAGCTTGGGCAAGGAGTTTGGGCGATGCAAGGTTGAGTCGGAACACCTCAGATCCTTCTAGCCAGCCAGCACATAAGAACATGGGAGCATTGACTAGGGAAACAAGAGGTGCTACCAGCTTCGGAGGTGGCAGAGGAGGTTCAGAGGCTCAAGGTGAGGTGGTCATCCAAAGTGTAGTGGAGCAAGCCAAAGTCACCAAGGTAGCTAGGACCAGAGTTGATTTGGAGGTCTTGAAGGTAATACTGCCCAATGCCCAGTCAATCAACAGACTGTAGCGGGCAAGCCAGTTGTGGCCAAGTACCACTGAGAAACTCAAGTTGGGCAAGGTTACATAGAAAGTAACCGAGTGTCCTTCACTGGTTGGAAAATGGATAGGGAGGTCTAAAGCTCAGGTAATAGTAGTATTAGTGCTACCATCAAATAGTTTTAACGGAAGTGGGGTGACTGGATAAGTAGTCAAGGCATATTTCTCTACAAACTTGGATTCAATAAAACAATCAGAGGAGCCACAGTAAATTAATGCTATGAAAGAGACCATGGGAATGAGGGATGAAGTTAAATCTACATAAAGAGAGTCTTTGGATAAGGAATCAGAAATGGCATTGAGTCTAAAAACAGGGCCGAGGTTACCACAAGCCTTGGGTCGTGTGGTTCCAAGGTTGCTGATTATTTTTTCAGCTCCAAGGTCAAAGCTGAGTCAGCCTTCATGTCCAAAGTCTTGTTGGACCTGCCTTTAGTTCCAGATGAATTGTTATCATTATTAGGTTTCTTCTTTGCCTTTGGGCAGTCCTTGACCATATGGCCCTTGATGCCACAAAGCAAACAAAGTCCTTGGTCAATCTGACATTGTTGTTTGTTGGGGAGGAGTTTGTCATCCTTACTAAGCTTGTTGGTAAGGTTGGTGTCAAGATTGGATTTTGGAGTAAAGATATAACGTCAGTGTAGTTCCGACATGGGCCTACAGTCATAGCAAATAACCCATGAGTAGTATGCAATGAATCATGAACATCCTTGAGGAAAGGTCACCCCAGTTCAGGTGTTCCTTTCACTGATCTAAACACTCCTGCAAAATGCTGTGAATAGTGGTCTTGGTGATGCCCCTAAGGGGGAATAGCAAATAAGATCAAAGGTTCATACTCACCAACAGACACAATGACCAATGAGGCAGTGGATCATTGTACTAAGGTTTTTTCTACTAGTGATGAGTCAAATAACAAGGTAGACGTATGATAATTGAACTAGAGAATTATACAGGCAGAATAGAAGTACTTATAATAAAAGCCAATGCAGGGGGGAACAGATAGAGAAGGGGCTAGAACACTGTGGATTGGTAGCATGTGTTAGGACACAGAGTAAGGGTCAAACCACCTTCATAGGGCACAGCGACAGATGAGATCTGTGAGTGAAACCCATTGACTAGACTGGACTTCTGCTCACACTCGGTGACCCTGCATACTGCAAGGGGGATGCGAATGATGCAAAACAAGGGTGAAGTATTGTGGCACAATGGCGAAGATCATGTTTGGTGACCAGTGAATAGGAGTGAGATTGACTGTGGAGGTCTTGCCAACATCAGCATGCTGGAAGGACACTGGGGAGATCAATGTGATTCACTGAAATGGTGATGTGGAAAACAGCAGTCATGACAGTCAGGCATGGTTCGCATGTTTGCCATATTATTACTGTTGTTAGTCAAACCTTTACCTGAGTTAGTCTTGTTGCAGTTTTTGGGGTTACTAGAACTGCTAGACTGGTTGGAGTTATTGTTCAACTGGTTAAAAGGTCAGTTAGTGGCTTGGCTACTGCAGTAGCAATAGTATCATATTCCTTCTGTTCCCGGTAATAACTGTCACACTCAAGGGCAAAGCCTCAGAGCTTGGCCAAGCTCGTGAATCTCGGGAAGTAGAGTAAGTCATCCTTGATTCATTTTGCGAGGCCCTTGTAAGTGAAGTGTTGGAGTGCTGTGTTGTTCCACTGAGTTCAGGTTGAAGCTCAGGAAAACTCAATGAAATGATGTGCAACTTTGTGATGCTCCTTTATGATGATTGTTTTGAGGTCAATCCTGGCTTGAGCAGCATTATTGAACAGACCAAGTTTAATTCAAGTTTGTTCTTGAAACTGTCCCAATTCTGGAGCCATATAGGCTCAGGAATGAGTTCTACAAGGATTGCAGGTTCAAAGTATTGTAAAGCCAAGCCGGTAAGATAAGAGATGGAATACTGTATTTTAGAGGCTCCTGTCAGAAAGGCATTCGGATGATCTCTAACATTAAGCAGGTATTGCGGGGAGGAGGTGCAAAGCTCAGCCTGATCAGTGCCATTGTAAGTATTGGGCTCTTTGACTTTAGCTCAAGTTTCTATAGGGTGAGGTTTAGTAAGGGTTGTGAGGAGCCGATGTATGATGTTGCTACCATCATCAACTGGGTCAGCTGGGTCCCCATCTGCTCCCTCCAAGGGTGGTCTGTTGCCATTGGGGTCATCAGGATCCCCAGGATTGGCAGGGCTGCCCTTGGGAACCTTGGCCAAAGAACCTTTGCCTAGGGAGTCATAGTCTGGGGGGTTATCTTCCCTACCTTTGCCTTTGTCAGCTGAGGCATCGGCAGGTTCAGTGGATGTGGAGGGGAAGTTTGGAGGGCTTTTGGGACACTCAGAAAGACAGAATCATTACAAGATGTGTTAAAGTGTAATACATCTAGCACGGGTGGTTGTGGACATAGTTGGGTTAGTACAATGTGGAAGTTGGAGTCAGAAATACTGTTAAGACTGAGGCCTATGTATGGGACCTCAGACTGAGGTTAATAATCAGGAGGGCTTGGCTTCAGCTTATGTGCTATGCCATCCACTATAGTACATGCCCTTAATTTCAGAGCAAGGTTCAGACAAGAGGAGAGTAAGGGAATAAGAGGAGTCAGACTAGAAGCTAGCTAATGGTTTAAGGGGATATCTAAGTTGATTTCTGACTGAAGAGTGAGGTACATATATAGCAAGACTTATATACAGATAACAGAGAAACAGGGTCGGACATAATTAACTAGGGGGATTGGACAGGAGTTCAGAGAATGATAAGAGATGGGCTTGGGCTCAGGCTCAGACTACCTCAGGAAGGGCTTGGATAAGGTCAGGTTTGGGGTAGGGGCTTGGCGTTGGGGTTAGTTACCAGATATGGTCACCAGAGATCTGCAAGGTACTGGATCATAACACCTAGACAAATGTGTGAGTTCTATCAGACACACCCTGGCATCCCATGCCAGACTTGTTCAACAACCATCCAATCCCTCATGTCCCATGCTTCAAGAACACAGTATGCTAGAGAGGGGGTGATGCTGGGGACACCCCATATTCTACCTCCAAAGTTCCAGAGTTGCAACTCTGAAGCTCCAAAGCTCCACACTCCCACACCTCCAGAGCTCCAGAGTTCCAAACCCCGCTCTGCTTCTGCCTTTGGAATAGCTCCAGAATTGAAATAACTCACATACAACACCTAGGATCAGGTAGGGAGTGGCAGAGGATAGGGTCAGCAAGTATTGAGTGATGGCCCTGACCATAGTTTGGCATAGTATAATAGAGGCTCACTGCAATGGGGAACCTTAGACTTTCTCTCTTTGGTTTCCCCCTCTGCCAGGTGAGATTGCCATTTATTGTACATTTTGTGGATTTATGTATACTTTGGTTTTCCCCTCTGCCAGCCTGTGTAAGTGTGTGACCTTCACAGTGCTTGAGGGTTGCCCTTACAATCACATCTCACTAGCAGTTCTATTCTTCAATAATTCTCTTATGTAAACCTAGTTGAATGCTTGTGCCTGCTGGTCACACAGAGCCCTCAGAAACCATCACAATTTCAGGATCTTTTTTTTTAAGGGGAGTCAAAGTTCATTGGTACTAGTCATCATATGTTATGGTTGTGTGAACCAGAAGATGGAAGACAGATCAAAGAGACTTCAGCTTCAGCTTATGTATGCTATGCCACTTGACAATCACCAGGTCCTAAGGATCTCAGAATGAAGTTACAAGTAAGTATTGGAGTCGCAATTCTGAACTGTGGATTTTTAATAGAAGGCACAGAAGTGTACTAAGGATGCAACAGACAGAGGTTAACATGTATGTGTAGTCAACATTCAAACTAAGGAAACTAGTATGAATATATAGGCTTATATACATACTAGAGGGTACATGTAATGAAGTAAGAGTAATGAGTTCTGAGTCAGAATGGAAGAGGTATGCAACATGGAACAGAATGTATTTGGGGAACATAATACAGAGAAGGGAGATGTAAATCTAGTATCTAGAAGCCACCCATCATCCATTGGTAAGGGGACACAGGTACTCCACAGGGAACAAGGCACCATTGCTGATGGAGGGGTGAGGGGGAACAGAGAGCTGAGTAAGGATATAGTGGTTCTGCAAGTGAGAGTGTGGAAGGCAGAAATGGAAGTGTGGAATGCATGGATGTAACAGCAAAATACTGTCCAAGTTGTTGCACATGCAGAGAAGCCTGGCCCATGTAGTATAAATGTGTGTTACTAAGAATAGTCTATCTACTGTTCTGTATTCTGCTCACCCTCGATATAGCTCAATGTTGCAAGCTGCACAGACCAAGCCACTGCTATTGTCCCTGCCTTCTATACTAGATATGTATGGTTTAACTACCTAAACACTAGAGATATACAATTCAAGTAGGCACTCAATGTTGATACTAAGCTATCAGCTGACCAGTAGTTCTGATAACATGACCTTGACAGACAAAGTTATTCTTTCATTTACTTGCATGTTAAACCAAGGCATGCTAACTCCTGGAAAGGTATTTTTGATGAGCAATGGCAAGTCACCAGTAACCCCCTTGTCTGAAATAGATTGGACAGAAAATTTCCTTATCCCCATTTTCATCTACTAGCCATTTGCATCTAATGTGCAAGTAAGAGGTTGTTAGATCCCTAAGATCTAACACCAAGGTTCCAGACATCCAGACCTCCAAACTCCAAAGTAACTATTGTATTCTGTTTCAGTTCTTATTATATGCCTTATAAAGTATAATCTTATTCACAACCCAAAGTAGATTACTTGTATTCTTGTTAAGTTCATGGACATTACCCAGAACTTTGGAGACTGGATGTTTGGACTTTGAGGGGTTGTGAGGGGGGTAGGGACTTGGCTTCAACTTATGTGTTGCACTACCCACTATTGTTTGATCCCTAATTTCAGAGATCAGAGGTTTGGAGGTTGTCTGGAGATTTGGACTTGGAGGTATCACTAATAGTATCTGACATATAGAGATAGTGATGCAAGAAGGCAAAAAGATGGTAACAGGGAAATAAGTTGATATTTAAACTAAAGAACTAATACAAGATTGGTGGACTATTAATATATAGTATCCTAATGGTATCCTAATTGTATCCTAAGAATGTGGAACAAGAAGGACATAAACATTAAACAAGAAAGATATATGAGTCATATAACAAGTGAAGTTTGGAATCAAATCAGAAGCTCAGATCAAACAGAGTACAAGTATTCTATCTTAGGTCATGAATAGGGATTATACTTTATAAGGCATATAACCAGAACTAAAACAGAATAAAATATTTACTTTGGAGTATGGAGCTCCGGAGCTCCAGAGCCTTGGTGTTAGATCTTAGAGATCTAACAATTCTGTTCAATCTGAACCTCTGAGCCTATTCCAAACTCTACTTGTTATATGACTTGTATATCTTGCTTATTCTCTGTTTATATTTTTCTCGTTCCACATTCTTAGGATACTATTAGGATACCACATATTAATAGTCCACCAATCTTGTATTCACTCTTTTGTTCAAATATCAACTTATTTCCCCATTACTATCTTCTCACCTTCTTGCATCACTATCTCCATAGATATATTTAGTAATACCTCTGAGTCTAAACCTCCAGGCAATCTCCAAAGCTCCAACCTCCAAAATTAGGGATCAAACAAAAGTTAGTGGTGCAACACATAAGTTGAAGCCAAGTCCCTACCCCCATCACACCCCCTCAAAGTCCAACCTCCTAATATCCAATCTCCAAAGTTCCAGGTAACATCTATGAATTTAACACAGGTTTCCAATGAATCATTCACATGCCTAAATGATATACAGTTCCCTGTTGGGGCCTCCTGGTGATACTGCCATAGCTACCCTTGGACTTATTTGGGAGTACTTCTTCTGGCCTTGACCAAGCCACATATGATGCTGAAGGTAATATGCTGAAGGTGAAATTATTAATAGTGACCTTGACTGCAATAATAGTGTATCTGAATAATCCTCATTAATACTAGGGACAATTTATATTGATATGATTATAAGTACTGCCAAGTCCTAAGATGCTGGACTTATCAGATTAATGAATGTCAATGCCATGCCCATCATCCAAAAATTCTAAATAATCAGGAGGATCCTGTTCTCAAATTATAAGTCTAAATGATATGACACTGGAGACATGGTAAAATTTTCCAAGTTGGAAAATTCACTAAAATCATAAGCATATTTCACATTTCTTCAAAACTTGCTCTGTCAGGAAATTGCTTGAAATTTTATTATTCTGTCAGAGATTTTTTAGCTATTGGGAATCCTTCAAAAACTGTAAAAATTATGACCTGAAAATCCTCTTGAAACTTTTAAGAAAGATTGAATTTCCTCTTCCCAAAAACTGAATACTTAACAAGGTTTCCTCAGTCAGGAAATGATATAGAAACCTTGAATTCTACAGAGTTTTACTATGAAATATTCAAGAAACCAATGTTTTTATAGAACTTCATTATGAATAATTAGTTTTGGAGAAGGAAAAACTCAAAGCTTCCTTTAATTTTCATGATTATTTTCAGATCATTATATTGACCATTATTTAAAGCTTTTAAACCACAAAATCTATGACAGAACAATGAAATTTCTTCCATTTCCTTGACCCGGGAACTTGTTGGGCAATGTGGAATATCCTCAAAATTTCCAGTGGATTTTTCAGCTTAGAAAAATTTGCCATGCTCCAGTATGATCCAAGCATCCCATGTAATGATTTTTACTTTTGGATCTTTTGTTGTGAAAACACTTGAGCAGTGATATTTGAGGTTGAAAGACCGTGGATCGCTCATTTCCTCCAAAACCTAAGGGGGCAGAAAACATTACTGTGTCGTCCAAACTGCAGGGGATGCCGAGGGTGCGGCCTGCTTGATCAGCTGCTGACCAAGCTCCTTGTTGCATCAGTACTACCGTCGCCTGTCTGTCCAAGCCGCCCCGTTCGCAACTTCGCACGGGTGCCAGGCTACCAGTTATTATAGAGACGACCAGTTTCATAAACGTTAGAGGACTCGCAATCACGCAGCTTATATACCGGACAGAATGACATTAAACAGTGAACTTTTATTCAAAGCCTGCATATGTCGTTCAATGTATAGCTATCTAAATCTGGTAGCGTGCCGCGCCAGCCAATGCCAGTCTGCCAAGTCCGCCAATTGTTTCAACCACCCGGCAGATGCTATGAACAATGTGCCATGTGGACGTACGTATAAAGGAGCGGTGTTTTATTTTTCTCCCATCCCAAACGTACAACGACTCAAGCCGGTAAGTGACCCCACACATCTATCATCGTTTCATTTCTCACTCGTCCTGTTACACCTTAAGTTCTTCCAATCAGAGGCAAGCATCTACTCCCCATAAGCAAAGGTCTGCTTACACGCGTAGGTAAACTACATCTAGCAGCGGATACGCCAGCCGCCACCGACGCCAACACATACGAGACTATCAGGGAATACTTCGGACTACCTGCCAGTGGCACCATGGTTTGCTGTCGTCATTCATGCCCCATTTCTGATATCTGATCCTTTTTATATGCCTCAACCGTGCTCCTGTAATTGAATATAAATCTGTGGATCTCAATCCAGGTCAGCTCGTAGTTCGAGGGATCTATTCGGCGATCTGTCACAGTGACTGGGACCACCCAGTGCCATGGCTATTCTTCGTTCTTGTCTGATGGCATGGTTAGCATTCAATCATATCCGTTACTGGCCACTAACAACGATGCATACCGCCACTGCCATGCCGGAAGACGATGACTGCAATCATCTTGACAGTGATGTACTCCCCATAATGCCCATCGTCGAAACAAGTCTTCAGGGCGTGTATGCCCCAGCCACCGCGGCCACTCAAGAAGCTCTTAAGGTGCTCTTCGGTCATTCTCACACAACGGTCTGCTGTTGTTCCTGCTAATGGAGACTGTATAACCAAACATGTTCTAGGCTTCTACCATGCCTCTCAAACTGCCAGAGAGACCAGCCAAACCAAGGAGAACTTGGACGCCTGGTCTGAGGAGATGGTAATAATCCAGTCGCACCCAATGCCTGCCACTCACAAAGATGCAGGGTACCACAGCGCCCCCTGCAGCACACATCCTCATCCCACAAGATGCCAGTCAACGTTCCCATGACTCTGAGGCGTCTCACATGGTGCCTGTTACGCAGAATAGTCTGCGGGATGTTTACTGGCCAGCAGACGCAACAGTTAGTTTTCAATTATGCACAAACTACCGGGCTGACAAGGGCATAGCATCTCCCAAGCAGGTTGCCTGCAGACCGACACCACAGTCAACCGACCAGGTTTGACATATCAAGAGATCCCATCCAGCGACATTTGTCCGCCTGGGATATCGACCGTCCTCAAATGTCAGGAGCTTCTATGCATCCACAACCCTCAACATTTGCCACTGGCATTGATAGGTCAATGGCCGAGGCTTCAGCGGCAACAGGATCATTCCTCTCTCCGACGAGAGTAGGCTGGATAGATGACAGCTGACCATATCCGTACGTCTCTAACCTGGATGTCAAGTCACATCAGGGTCTGATGTCCTTTATTATCAGGAACGTCCTGCATCCAAAGGGGGACGTTTTCATCCAGGAAGGCTTATCCTATGCCCCTGTTGAACCCGTCAGCGGCCAGCCAGCGATTGGTACCAGTACACGTTCGTGGGAGACAGTGTCACCACGAGGTTCATCCTGGAACTCAGAACAATTAGACTGGTAGGGGAATGCGTTATGATGTACCATTAATGAACATCGCCGATTGTGTTCCTTAGCAGCCGTCAGGGAGAGTACCCGCCATCAGTCGGCAGCCCGACATATGTTGACCATGGCGGCGACGTAATGTACAACTCGGATGGTGGGCACACAATGTGCGTGACTTATAATATTTGTGCATGTAAGAGTAAACAGGGCATGGCAATGACACATCCTCTAGGCCCACCAACCAAACACAAAACATTTATCACCACGAG
>QFFB01003547.1:754-34505 GCA_003316465.1 Ramaria cf. rubripermanens | reverse complement strand
GAAGAAGCTTACATTTTTACTGATGGGCCCTTCAACTCATGGCTTCTGTGAAAATATATCAAAGTGGAATGGGAGAATGAAGAATGGTACACAATGAAATGTGCCTCAACTTGTTAAATACACAATGAAGTGCACCTTGACTTGTTAAATACACAATGAAGTGCACCTTGACTTGTTAAATACACAATGAAGTGCACCTCGACTTGTTAAATACGCAATGAAGTGTACCTCGACTTGTTAAATACACAATGAAGTGCACCTCGACTTGTTAAATATGCAATGAAGTGCACCTCGTTATATGCAATGAAGTGCACCTCGTTATATGCAATGAAGTGCACCTCGTTATATGCAATGAAGTGCACCTCGTTATATGCAATGAAGTGCACCTCATTATACACAATAATATGTGCCTCAACTTGTTACACAGTAGTTATGCACCTCGATAGTGATAAAAGTAAAGATGAAAGCAAAAAAATTGAAGATGAAGGTGACTGGAAAGAAAACCAATTCGATTATCACATGAGACTACTTAATTCTTATATACAGCTGTGAATAAGGGAAGTCTGGAGTTTTAGAATAAGCATGGGATGAAAGTCCAGGTGGTGTCATCACGTCATTCCCAAAGTAAACAAAAATCAGATTAATAACAGCTTCCACATGTCAATGCCTGAGGTATCTCAGACATTGACCTCAGTCCCAAGGATTACATCTTATGATAAGTGAGGAGGGTGGTCAAATCTTTTTAAGAGATGAATATCTTTCTGTTATACATTTATATTATTAGATAAAGAGAAATAGATATTAGAGAGGGTACTAAAGAGTATATTGGAATTTATAGGATATACCTAACCCTAACCCTAAAAAATCAAACCCAATTGGTGGCTATGCTGAATCCACTCTCATATCATATTTCTAATATCTTTTATTATATCTTATACTAATCTTCTTACACAATTAGTACTAGAATCTATCATACATATCATCTTGTTCATATCTTTGTCATATGTACCATATATTTCTTCTGTATATCCTCACTGTCTATACTATTACAACTCTTTATTGTTGTGATAAAAAGATATTGTAATAAACATTGTGATGTCATTTTTTCTTTTATCCTTTTATTACCCCTTTTCTTTCTTTCTCTCAGTCATAAAAAGTTAGGAATGATGTTTAAAAAGGAGTCTTGTCTGTTATATTTAAGGAGGAAACCACGAGACAACACCCGGCCCACTTGCACGAGTTGTAGACGTGCTATGACATCACGAGTATGGACAGATGGGTAACGCATGTGATTACCCCGCACACGCGTCACCGATAATTGATCGGCCCGGTTACATGGCGAGCAGGCGCCTGAACCGCTGGAATAATAAAAATAGAACAGAAAAGAATGTTGCGACTATAGAGGGTTGTATGAGGATGACAATGACACAGAATTTAAGATCAGGGACGCATCAAACATATCCAATAATCGGATCGCATATGGGATAGGAGAAGAAGGAGCGGCTTTCACATTATTATGTCAAAGAGACAGACATTTTTCTCTATCATCTTTTTTTACTTGTCATCGAAAATTATACTTCCAATTCCCCCATTCACTATTTTCTTCCCCCTGACGACTGATTATTTTCCAGATTTTTTCCACTATCCAAAACAAAAATCTAGCACTATTTGCTCCACAGATAGTACTATCTTTCATCCCCTTAGTTACTAATTTTCCAGACCTCTGTCCCTATTATTAGCATTCCCAAAATCACCCATACACCTTCTCGTATAAATATCATGATATTCCTGTATGTTATTCTTTAGCCAGAATTATATCCCTCTTGATACACTTAGAAAAGCTCAGGGCATTCAGACTTGCCTTTCAAAATTTTCCTACTATCCTCTTCAACAAAATTCTACAATCTACAAGCCAGCTACACTAGGTTATCTATCTACTCCCTCAATTCATTACCAAACATTGAACCTCTCTTCTTTTACTCAACCGACAATCCATCTTGACGCCGAAGGAACCCCTGAGCTGAATCTCTGGAACATCATCATATACCATCTCCGACCCCCACACTACGTCACCTTCAGTTGATCAACGCGCGTGCCATATTCGGCATCACACTCACAAAGGAATCAAAGAAAATCTTGAGCTATTTTCTTTTATCAAAAAAAAAAAAAAAAAACATAGATATTAAAATTTATATGTACAGTATTTGGAATGCACAAATGAGGCTTTAGCGTGCCAACCTGAACTGACCCCCCCCAGTGTAGGAAGGGATGGGGAGGGTTGGTGAATGGTTGGTCCTCTTTGTGCACCTAGCAGACACAATAAAACTTGGATCCAAGTGAAAGTAAATTTATTTATTTTTCATTTGCTTTTTGGCTTTTTTTTCTACTTCATTGTTACAACTTATTTTTTTTTAAAGTCTGAATAATATATATACCAGGTTCACTATATGCTCATGCTTACTTTCAAGGCTTTCACTGCTGGAGGTGTTAGCCAACAAGCATGGGAACATTACCTAAGGCACTTATAAGTGAGGTGGGATGGGGCGTTTATTTGCATGGACTGTGAAAAATCTCAAGATTGAAAAAACTGGTGCAGCTAATAACAGGTTAACTGCAGAGCAAAGGATAAGTAACCTGTCTGTCTATCAAAAAATTCGACTCACCTCAGTGAATGGTAGGTTCACTGAGGTGCAATGATGTTCTAGCAAGACTTAGGTAATGGCTACGTGGTCCGTGTGTTCTAGGCTTACTAATACTCCAACATTATCACAAGTTTATATCTGGTATAACCAACCAGAAAGTTAATTATTAGCCTCAATAGTACACTCGAGCTCTCCAGTCCCCGACTCTCTCCGAAGGAGAGAAAGGGTTCTATCATTCAAGTTTTAGCAGAGTCTCCCCAAAGGACATCACAAGTTCCGATTGGCCATCAAATCCGGTCATCATGTTTCCGCCGCTTGAAAATTTTTTTTTCACTTCACTCTTTCCTTTATGTCGTTTGATTTTGTTTTCGTGGTCGCTACACACATCATTCGATAACATCGTCGCTATAAACCTCATTGTCGGTCAATTGCATTGTTTGCAGATTCGGTGTGTGCATTGTTTATTGAGTTTTCCTTCGCTTATTCGTCATTTTTTTGCTGCTTGATTTTAAGGGTTTTGTCTGTCTCTCTCTTTCACATTGTTTCATCTTGTTTTCGTGGTCGCTATACGCACCCTTTGATATTGTGTTTACTATAAGATTTGATACCTCGATCGATTTTCAGACTTGGTGCATATGTTGCTTAATGTGATTGTTCCTTTGCTTAACTTTTGGTCTATATTATGTTTGTATGTTTTAAAGTTAAATATATTGAATTTTGAATATCTATGATATGTGTGCATGGCATGTGCGAGGGCAATCCTTGCTGGATGTTTTTTTCCGTTACACATTGTCTTCAGAGCATTGAAAATGTATCAAAGTCTGTTTGTGTTGCCACTTTGTCTTGCCTTTGTCGAAGGTGTGATAGGAGTCATGATGTTAAGCTTTGTATGATGAAGTCCATTGTCCAATCATTTACTGAGGATTGCGATCACTTTGCAACTGTATCCATGCCAGAATTGCATTCTTGGTTGACTAGTTTAAGTGTTCACCTGAGAATGGATTCCCCTTGAAGCATTGTAGTGGATGCCATTTTTGAAGTCAAATATGGAAAAGAATTGTTTGATTTATTACGACTGCCACCTAATGATTTTCCAGGTGCTGCCTGTGTGCATCCTTGTGACTTAGCTTATCATGATCTTTTGTAAGGAACATTAAGTTTTGCACCTCAAATACTTAATTCAGCTGATATTTGATTTTCTCTAATGTGGTTACATCCTTCTCGTTGATGTGACATTTCTAATTCATTTGCTGGATTGTCTAAGTGTATCATTGAAACTGTTCGGCAATGGGCTTTGCAGCTTGTAACGTATGATCATACGACCTTAAGTCATATTCTTTTGTGTTATTTTCCAAACGTTTGTCAAATATGCTTTGTCTTATATAAAACACTAACTAAACTTGAACTGACAGTTCCGAACCCTAAAACACACAAATTAACACCTATCATACACAAAAATACACTCTGTGGTTCCTTTATTCTTTCTACGAGGTTGTATCATAAGCATGCATCATTATTCTATTGTTTTATGGACTAACCTTCTTTTTAAACGATGGCATCTTACCTACAGTTACAACAGGTGCAATGAGTGTTCCTGGACCCAATAGACTGCGTTTCGTAGCTGGTGCTAAAGGGGGAGACTCTTCTCGTTCATCATCGGCATCGTGAGGACATTTCAAAATTGAAAGTGAACTTCCTTCAAAGTGATCACCTTCCAGAGCCTTGGACACTGGCTTCAATGCGAGTTGTACTTGGTTGATAACCAACTGATATGTTTTCATGTGTTGTGAAACCCCATTGTCTTGCATTGTAATATCCCACCTAAAAAAATTTATAACTAAAGTCTGCGCAATACAATCTAACTCACTTCATACAATGTTGGCGTTACCTGAGCCAAACCACCACCCAGCTCCCAGGGCTGAAGACATTTCGTATCTTCACAGGATTAATCGCTTTTCCATAGAAATCAACAGCATCAATGTCTTCGTTTACAAGCAAATTCTCTGGAACAATGCCTGTGTCATAAGGACAGAAATGCTTGCCAATTGCTTCACATGGTGATAAGGGAAAATCAGGGAATTGGCCCATGTTTCCAAAAGGAGACTCCTTCATCTCTATATCAATCATGCTCATCAATAAAATCATATAAGATCATGTATTAAGATGCTCACCATTTTTAGGCCAATCATGGTACAAATAACTATCTTTAGACTGCTGATAATGAGGCTTCCACAGGGGCGGTGTGACAGCCTGAATACGAATCTGCTTGTTAGGACTGTTAGCTGACTGTAACAATGTTATCCAGGAATGCAATGTATGGTCTTTGAGAGACTCTTCTGATGCAATAGTTGATCTGGATTTGTTGCCATTCAATGTCTTTCCTTCTGCCACTCGCTCAAATCCATCTAAGAACCTAAGCTGGCTATTCACCATCTTCTTCACATCCATGCTCAAATGATCTTCCAATGACACTGGAAAATCAAATGCAAACTTCAACTTGAGTTTTGTAAGCTCTTTAGACTTTGTCTTTAGATTTTCCTGCCTAGGCTTCAAATAACACCCATAAGCCCATTCGACTTCTACACTTTAATATATATATATATATACCCACCCCTGTGAATACACTTGACAATCGATCCCCTAAAAAGCCAATGTGCGAGTCTTCGCTGACTTCCGCAACCAAAAAACCATTCAATTCATGAGTACATTGGTGTCTTGTATCTTGCCATTTTGATTGCCCCCTCTTTTGGATTTTTACTGCGTAATTACGGGCATCCAAATTCATGAACGCATCCCCATCTTGTTGCACATGTCGAAGCAAAGCTGTAATGTTTGACGGGTTGACGATGCAATCTGCTGCTACCTCAGGCATGGTAGCAGGAAAAACAATGTGAAGGAAAAATGACTTCAGGGGCTTTTAAAACTATATTACCAATTTCTCTCTTTAATTTAAACTGAGAGAGTCGGGGACTGGGGCGGCTGCTGCTACGGGATATAATATATTATTGTGGACGCCCCACGTACGTCACTCCTGCGAGCGGAACGAGCCACGAAGCGGGGACAAAACCATCCATGACGTTGAGCCTGCCCAGCGCTAAATACTCCAAAGTTGTGCCAACACCTCAATATCTCAAACATACACTAGTTTCTCCATCTGGCTCCTAGAACATACAATCACAAAAAATGAGTCACGAGCGTGGTGATGGCACACACTCTCGCGCGACGTCCATTTCCAGGGCGTCGAAGCAGGGATCAACCATGAGCAGAAGCCAGTCTCTCATCAAGAAGAACGTTGCGCCGCACGATTTGCGCCCTAGTGACGTCCTCATTGAGGTGCGATACTCTCCATATGTGCTACTGTGCAACCACAACTGAACCCCCGAAAGCGCTTTGTAGCTTGGAAAGCTATCGTCAAACAACTAATCGCATATTTCGAGGTATAAGGTCATTCTCAATTAATACTTCCTATTGCGGTTGAACACGCCATAGGGAATCGCAGATATCGAAAACAACACTGCAAAGGAGCTCACTAAATTGGGAGCTGTCATCCAGGTCCCATTCCGAGCTGGCAACCAATTCCTTGGCGAAGGCGGCATGCAAGATATATACTATGGCATCCGTGATAAGACCCGTGTCATGGCTGACCACCATGCCAACCTAGGGCGCACAATTGACGGCTCGATCGTCCAGCACTTGCAAAAGCTTAGGTTGGAAATCAAGGCGCACATCAAGGTCAGTTGATATCTCGCTCAGTAAGCGGTTGCTTGGTCTCATTCGCCTTTCTCATAGAACGTGCAAAATGACACTGGAAAATTGGCAACCAACGTGGCTAAAGAGCGTGAGCTTTCGACAAAGTTCATTGCAGAACTTGGCAAGAGCGTCGCAATGTTCAAGAACACGCCTATGAATGTTACATCAAAAGAAGACCCGTAAAAATTCAATCATATTTCCATCTCGTCTGGAGCTCAATGACCTTTTAGTTACGTCGCAAACATGTTTGTCGTACGTCAGCTCCAGAAGCAGGTATGTCTCAAGCGATACTTTATCCTGTTTCGAATTGCTGACGACATTCAAGGTCAATGAAGAAAATGCACTCCAAAAGTCCATAATTATCATGCAACAAAATTCTGCCCACTTCGAAGAAGGCATCGTTCGCTCTGTTCAGTCTGCCTGGCAAACCTTTGATGAGTGGCAGTCGCGCATGTCGAGCCAGGTCCAGGACACTTGGCGCACTATGGGTCTATCCATGTCGGCGCTTGCACCTGACCGCGAATGGATATCTTTTGCAGCACGAGCAGACCACCTTCTCGACCCTGACACCCCACTCCGGAATCCCGAAACTATCGAGTATCCATCAAAGGAGGATCCTAGCGTGGTACCTGTGCATATCGGACTAATGGAGCGCAAGAAACGCTTCACGCGGAGCTATCGCGAGTCGTATTATGTCCTCACGGCTGCTGGGTACCTACATGAATATCAGAGCTCGGACCCCAAGGCCAATATCAATCCCACTTTCAGCTTGTTCCTACCGGCATGTACTCTGGGCCCTCCCGCATCTGCGCACAAGGATAAATCACACAAGTTCCACATTGAGGGTAAGAAAGATGGGACAGGCACTATACGTGGCGGGAGCATTCTTTCGCGCAGCCAGTACGCCTACACTTTCCGCGC
Source organism: Ramaria cf. rubripermanens (assembly GCA_003316465.1). Lineage (NCBI taxonomy): Eukaryota > Fungi > Basidiomycota > Agaricomycetes > Gomphales > Gomphaceae > Ramaria > Ramaria cf. rubripermanens. Next base: position 27,192 of record QFFB01003547.1, on the reverse strand, counting down.
GAGGAGTCGTGATGAGATGATGGAGTGGTGGAACGATATTCGGATGCTTGTTGCGAGGTATCTCGTCGCGAGCGAACAGATAGAACGAAGTGGGCCCGTCGCAGCGGCCGTTCGGGCAGCAGGATATGCGAGTGAAGAAGAAGAGGAAGAGGAGCCTGAGGGTAGCAGCGTCGAAGAAGAGGATGATGGCGAGGTGTACCACAATGCACATGACACTGGCGCAGGCGCAGGCGCGGACGAGACGGTCCCGCCGTCGTACTCCCAACGTGGACGGGATTCTGGCATTGAGATCGGCCATAATGGTTACGCGGTTCGTCGATGACTAAATTATACCAGGCTCCCAGTTCACCTTCGCGCAGCTTGAGAAGAAGCATGGGCATACTAATACTCAACCAGACGTGAATGGTCCAGCAAATGGGGAGGGCATGTCGCGTCGTCTCTCGAAACGTCAGCAGGAAAAGGCTCCGGAGAGTCAGGCCCATCATGGAGGACAGGACGATGAACCTGTTTCCACCTCGCAGCCCGGGCCGGCTCCTCAGGAGAAAGTTGAAAGCAGATTCAAGGAGGAGCTGTAGCGCCAATGTAAAAAAAGCTTTCTTCAAGTCCCAACGTCCAAGTCTCGCTTGAAGAATCTACCTTACATTTTTTCAAAGTTTGACACCTTTTCTTCTATGCGTGTCAGCATCTGTTGTAAACTATATATGTCCCAAGTGCTAATTCGAGTTTCGTTTCGATTTTGGTAGAGTTCCGGTTGTACCCGAGCGTCTCGTCACGACCAATTAGCGCTGACAATTTACCTTCTCTCCCTCACTGAGGTCCTAAGGATGGCCTCTACAATCCGTGCCGCCTTTCGCTTCCACGCTCGCACCCAACCCTCTGCAGGCCTCCCCCACCCCCAACTGAACCCTCGCCATCCGCAGCCGCGTTTCTCATCCTCGTCATCTCCTTCTCCCCTCGACCAAGCCCAAAAAAACGCCCAAAAAGCATACAGCTCAGCATCGAAGCATGCTGGCACCGCTTTCCAGAAAGCACAGAAGGTTGTGGGGCCTATCGGAGAGCGTATTGCTAACATGCTTGGAGGTGACTATACTCTTTAGTTCCGACCACACGTCTCCGTCCGCTGAAATCTTGTCGATTAGCATACCGAGCGCCGCTGACGTACAACCTCTCCGTTGCACGGGAGCTTCTGAAACAAGTGTACATTGCTGAACGCCTTCAGCCCCCGCTCAGCCCACAGGCGTGGTCAGATGCATACACAACACTTGCACAACGAGCACGTAACCCAAATTATTGGCGAGAGATCCTTAACAATGGGGAATATGTCAAGGTCGGGTTGTATGCGATTGAGGCGTATACAATTTTCAAGGTGAGTTTAGATGCTTTGCTAACATAAGCGGGTGGATTTGCGCACGGGACCACAAGTTTTCATTCGCAACCCGTTTTCTTGTGTTCTCGCATATCTCTTAAGGACTTATTTCTCATTCTATTTCAGATCGGCGAAATCATTGGTCGTAGGAGTTTAGTCGGCTACAAATTGCAATAGACTGCCACCCCCTTGGGTCAAGGCCAAATTTTATATTCTTTAGCGGACGTCACCGCGTGTCCCTTCCTTTGATTCACCACAATCACGACATAGATAATACTTGCAGCACATTGACTACGGTCCAATATTGCAAGTACGAGGACGGATATATAAGTAGCAGGTAATCAATCATATACCGTAAGCGCAATACAACAATGACCCTCTACCCGTCCCGATGCAGATGCTGAGTGTGATTTTATTCCTCTTTGGAACCTCCCACCCGCTTCTCAGCCTCGTCAATGGCTGCTTTGTCAGTCGCAGGCTGCCCAGCTCCTACGTTCAAGTATAGGTCAGCACAGATTAAACATAACGAAACCACAACGCGAACCTCCGAACATGCTTGGTGCGCCCTTGAATGGTCTCTTGAGGTCGCCTTCGGCCTTACGCCCCAATATATGAATAGCAACAGGCTTGGCTTCATAGAGGTTCTTGAGTCCCATTAGTGCCTGGACGAAGAGTGGTTGGGTGTATTTCATGTAGATGTGCAAAAAGCCCATCATAGCTAATACATCACGCCATGAGTGCGGCACAATGGTGAATGAGACGTAAACGCACCAACGCCCATATACACGCCTTTGAGCTGTACGAATACATGGTGAACTTGCGTCGGATGTAAGCAACAAGTAAGGAACTCACCAGTTTGGAAACTTCCCCTAGATCATAGTCACGGGTTGTAGTGGTGACTAGTCCACCCGAGTCAGGGGCCTGCGTATGGAAAAGGCAGATGTATCAACGGAAGGTTTGTGTCCACCAAGCATGCTCCGCACCATGGGATTTGCGGGCTCGACTACACATGTATAGAAGTGCGCCAAATGAGTAAACCATTGATAAATTTACGCCACAGGGACACCGCGTACCATACTTCAACACGGTCTGGTCATTTTTGCTCTTGATCTATAACAGGATAGATGTATTAGTCGGCGGTTAAATCATTTCAGTCTCATGTACTCGAAATCACCTTGTACGATGTGTAGAAGTAAATGGCGAGCGTAATGAGCTGTGTAGCCGCATACCCTATCCGGACATAGTTGAGCACGTCCGGGTCCTCAAATGGAATCTTGCGAGCAACTATCACGTAGAGATACAGTTGAGTTTTGATTGCCGTCCAAACAGAGAATATGACGCATTGCAGGATAAGATAAGTTGAGGACACATGTGAGAGGCCACGTAGTCACGGCGAATACTGAATGGATACGCACGCTGCATCGCCCCCAGAGAAATAACCAAGTTGGATACTGCAGAATTCATAGTACTGAGTAAATCGAGGGAGGAGCAAGCAGGGAATGACCGGCTGAATGGAAAGTGATGTTTTTGCGTGTGTTTTGCTGTGGTAAAAAGGTTCCGCGGTTTCAATCCAGAAGATCGATCATTACTGTAAAATTTTCGAACTTACCCCCTGATCTTTGGCCTGTGATGACGATCTACATCACACCCATGCTTGCCAATGCTACAGTATACAGCCGAACGTTGAGTCTACAAGACTTTGAGATGGAAAATCGCATCCACACATGTGACGCGCTGACCGTTTCCCTTCAGATATGGATGAAGCACTGGGGCCAGTTCAACCATGTCCCTGGACTCAGCCTAGCTTACCGTTGGAACATTGGGCGTTAGGACCGTTGACGTGACTCTCGATGGCAAGACCCGTATGCTCTCCTTTCTTCGACATAAGAGCCGGTTAAATGTGTAATTTAATAGATGCGGCGGATCGATGTGATGATCAGGGAGTAAACTGTATCTTTTGAGCCTAGTCAAGATGTGTCGAAACATGCAAAGTGCCTTGCTTTTATGCAAGTAGACATTCCTTTTACAGTGGTTTATTTTCGAGTTCTATCGAGTGTCACGAAACCACTTCTGTTTGTCCTTCGTGTGAATATGCTGGCCGTGGTATACCAGCTCTCCCGTTACCTCCTGAAATCGGATCGACGGGCAACTGGTCTTTCACTGGTTTTCGCTTTGCGAGTAGAAGATTCAATTAAGGTGCTTAAGATCTCGATGTGTTAAACTGTTCATGGCGCGGTCTGACATGTAAACATTTTTTTGTCCGGAGCGTAACCTCGTAATCGATATGGAATAGGCACGACCGAAACTTTCGGTGAGCTGCTGGCCCAACAGGGCTTGTTGTGAGCTGTTTAATTTTTGCCTCTCTTTCGCGCTAGGGTTCAGATAAGTTCATTTAGTATATCTGCATCTAAAGGTAGGGAAAAACTAACGTCCTCAACCGCCTTTTTCCCACGAAGCTCTTCGATTTCCCTCTGCTTTTCTTGCAGAAGCTGATTCTGATCGCCTGCGTGGCGTTTGGTGGCTTTGAGCCCATCTTCCTTAGCTTTTAAATCAGCAAGGGCAGACTCATGCTTAGAGCGCGCCTCCAGATAAGTCATGTCTAACTTATGCTCGTTCTTGATTGCTTTCGAGTGCGATGTCATAGCCGTGGCTTCGTCCTCACAGGAGCCATGAGCATGCTCTTCATCAGCTCTCAGGCAGACCACCCACATTTGCCGCTTGTTTCCGGAATTTCTGAAGAGTTCAAGCTCTTTCATCTTTGTCTTCAGCGCATTGTCTTCTGCTCTCGCTTCTTCTTTGAGTGCTTTCTTGTAGCGTTTTCCATCTTTCCCCGGGATACCGTCAGTTTGAGCATTACAGACCAGGCCTGATACATTTGCCTTCATTTCTAGCGATCCGGGTTTTGGCGTCGTCCGACAGAGCATTCTCAGCCATAGTCGAACGCTCGTATCTTGATGCCTCCGGGTTGTCGACGTCATTAGGATTACGATTTCCATTAGCAGCCCTTAACTTGACTTCAGCCTGAGGAGGTGGGTTCCCAAATCGCTCTCCCCGTTTGGCCGGGTAGGCACCATTCGTGGGGTTGGACCTTACATTCGTTTCTGGGGCATGCGCTTCTGGTACTCCTCTGCGCGTCCATGTTGTGCGGCATTGACCGACCCTCGGTCCAATGTCTGAGCCCCTTGTACATGGCCTGTGGCCAAGTCTTCAGTGTTTTTCTCATAACCCCGTGCGTCCAGATTGCCCTGTATCGACAGCCTTTCGGTCATATGACCCTCTTTTGCCAGAGAGACCCTGTCCAGTCTGAGGACCTGTGTTAGGCATGTCGCGATGCGTTATTGATAATGCCAGGATGTCAAGGGATGTAGACGGAATTGTGAATGCGTTTGAAAAACTTTGGCGGTCGGCAGAACCCTACTATGAGGGATCGAGGGTCATCGATCATCCTCGGCTTTTATTTGAAGCACATTGCTGATTTGAATATCCTGACGTATTTGTCTCGGTGACGATTGTGGATAGGAGGCTGAGACGCGACTTGGCCCTTTACTGTCGTCTTGGCGTCCTTAATGTCACGACGACTGCTTTTTTTTTTTCCTTTTGGTTTTGGTGAAGGGTCTGGAGAGGGGTTGTTTTCAGGTTTAACTGGCAGCATTAGTACCATCATGTAGAAAGTTCTGTGATTTACACTATTTGATACAAGAAGAAGGGTTATCATGTATTCTAGTTGTGTATCCCTGAAACTTGCAGATTAATTCGGGCTTCAGGTAATGAACTGCTGCAGCTAGATCTTCATACTTCTAGTAGACTCCACTAGCTGTATGTTGACAATTGAGAATTACTGTACTTGTAGTAGAGTGTATATGTTACCAATAATTATCAGCTCAACTGATTGGTGTGCTTGATATTTTCAATTCAGTATTGATAACATATAAGTACAGTACACTCCATCCCTTTTTTTTTTATACATTTATAAAATTTCACACTTCAAAACGAAGACAGAAGACAGAAAACAAAATAAATATTGCGATCCGAAGATCGTCCACTCTGGAGAAGCGTGTCATCCTTGTGCAGGGGCCATGCTAATCTTCTCTGTATCGTTCCAATTTTTTCGTATGTCACCCCGAAGGGGACATTACGAGTAGTGCGGGTTACCATTTGGATCCCTGGCGAAATGCCTTTGGTTGTGCCTGTCATTTCGTGTACATAAGCGCCCAAGTCAACCATAGACTGATTCTAGTTGGTTTCCTGGCCTCAAATTATTGGACAGAATAGAATGTCACTGTACTTGGGTTTGAATATATAGACATGTGCATATGTACGGACGCAAACAAATGGTGATCTCAGCAATTGCAGTCTGGCAGCTTGGCCTAGGTACACGTACGTAGTCCCACTGTGCACTAGCGTTCGAACCTGTCTCGTAATGTTATTGGTAGGGCTCTAATACAGCAACTGACATGCGCATAAGGTGATCGACACTCGAAATCATACAATCGCCGCTACTTCCTTGTCGATTGCCTCGGGAGTCGTAGTGCTAGCCCATCTGTTTACGACATTTCCCTCTCTATCAATAAGCCACTAAAATTTGAAATGAAATAAGAATGATATGAGCAAACTGGGGCGAAATAGAGAAAGAGCACATACCTTTTCAAAGTTCCACCTATCAAAATAGTAGAGGTTAGTAGCAAACTAAGACAGTGCGAGGCGACGATGCAAAGCACCGAGAGTCATAGCTCACACCATGCCGGTACAAACCAGAAGCTCGGCCTGAATGGGCATGGTCGTGTAAAAGTAAAGCCACTTACTTGATCCTAGTCAGGCCGAGCAACCCAGACTTTTGTGTCTTCAGCCAGTTGTAAACCTGTTTTAATTTTGTCAGCCCCGAGAGATCAGCCCATCACGATTGAAAAAAAAACGTACCTCGTTGGCATTGTCACCATTCACGTCGGACTTTTTCATGAGTGGGAAAGTCACGCCATGGTTCACAGTGCAGAACTGCGGGGATAAATTCAGGTAGGGCTGCACAGAGGGGTGTACTAACATACCTGAGCGATATCCTCGTCGGAACCAGGTTCCTGGCCACCAAACTGTGGGGGAAGTTAGTCTACCCTAGATGGCCCTTGCGTAGAATTTGTGGACCTACCTGGTTTGAAGGAAATCCAATGATTACAAAGTCTTTTTCCTTATATTTATCGTACAGCGCTTGCAGTCCTAATCCGTAATTCATCGTACCCGCCTCATCCATGTGACATTGGCTGGACTAACCTGTATACTGTTTCGTGAAGCCACTATTATATGAATCAGTACATATCTTCGAGCCAAACCTCACGTTTAGATACCATTGCGACGCCACGTTAACAATAAGTACAACTTTCCCCTTCAGCTCCGAAAAGTTGAACGACGTCCCATTTGGCTTGTCGGCCTTGAGGTCATAGAACTTGGACATCTCACTGTTTGAACTCGGTGTGGTGCTGGAGGTAGATTTCGAAAGGTTTCCGTGCAACGGATAGGGATGACGATGAGCGATGGGATGAGATTGACGCTTGCTTCGACGCAATCCAAATACCTTTTCAGCCGACAGTGTGTGGTGGGAACGGAAAGGAGTTGTGATTGCCATGATCGGAGTCGTCGGACAAGGGTAGCAATATCTAACAAGCAATCGAGCTGCCATATGGTCTAGATTGATTGTTGGATTTAGAGACTGCGACTTTCAACCTCAATATATATGAGTTTCATTGGTCAATGGACGAATCCACTAAGGCGCCGAAGCAATAGGGTCAAGTTGGGTATATGAGATGGGTATACTAGATAGTGGTCAAGCAGATCTGTAATTGGATGTGCCTTTCTGATAATTTTCAAGTTATACCGTATTGCCTAGGTGTTTGACGTTAATTCAAGACAAGCCGGCTCAGGCAATTACTTATATACCTTTCCCGATAAGAGCTAAGCCGCGGGGAGCCCATTGACTGTACAGAAAGTTCCCACCTGGTATAACGACGTTTCCGCCTGTTCCGCTCAGCACTGCAATTGTGTTATGACGTCAATTGCTCAAACTAAGCTGACGCGGAGTGCGAACTAGTACCATCGAGGAATCTTTCTAGCTGCCTAGCATGCCCGGTATTGGTCCACAACTTCCCACAGAGCTGTGGATGCTGGTAATCGAAAACTATGTTTCTCAAATGAAGGACAGATTGAGCCTTGCTTTGACTAACAAGTTCTTCCACAGGCTGACATTGCCGAGTGTATTTAGATGCCAATCGTACGGTCGGTTCCAAGCCAGGACACATAGAGTGGGAGTAGCGTTGCATTCCACTTATAGTGAAAGGGATGAGGTGGTGTCTTCATCCGCTCGCGTGACAAATAGGATATATTTCCTGCACTCCAGGTCTGACGTGCGGTCCTACGTTCGCGAAGTCGTCATACATGGGTGGTCTGCTAGCTCTCAGAGCCCGTGGACTGCTGATATTGAAGACATACGACGCGCTACTGACCATGCCTACGAATCAATCGAATCACTTCTCCCAGCACTACCGCGATTGGAGAAGTTCGAAATTGTCTGGTCTCCGATCACCTTGAGGATTTATTCTTTGCTGCCCCAGCTCCCTCACTTACAAAGTCTCCGGATACGCAATACTTATGGAGAGGTACAGGATTATCAAGCCGTCAGTCAAGGCTTTCCTTCCCTGAAGGAATTATCATTCCATCACAGTGATGGCTTCGATGATCAAGGGCTTAGCGTGTCATACCTCACACAACTCTGGGCCGGACTGTCATCCCCTGAACACTTAACAAGGCTATCCGTGTACTATTGGTGTATACCAAGTATAATCTCCACGGCAAACATCAATCTTAATTCCCTCCTCGTTTTCGAGGTTATCATGCGAATGGACGTTAAAAGACATTTCCTGGGAGATATGGCGCCTATATATCAACTCCTAGCACAGTCTCTAGACATTCGGGAGATAAGGGTAATAGCCTTGTGGGGAACAAAGTCGACATCTAGTCCTCCCACGCAGTTGTTACCAGCGTTAGAAGCCGTCGCTGGCCCCCTCGATGTCCTCTATGCTCTCGTACCGGGACGCCCTGTACGGCGCATTGACGTTATAATGAATGCTCTCCCGACCCCGCTGGAATTATCCCCTCTTCAGAGTGCTGCCGTGGATATCACTAGCATCGCACTGTATACCTCCAAAGTTCGTGAAGAGGATATACAACGTTGCGGTCAAGTTTTTAGGAAGTTGCGACATTTCGCTGTTGGAGTATGGCTCCCGCTGTCCCGGCAGCGTGGCATGGTTCGTCTAGACCATCTGGAGAGCATCTCTTAGGCAGCTGATGCATTTCATCTCATGTCAGGCCTTGTTCCAAGCAGTCTTAGATACGATTCCCCGCTGGTCGGAACTAGAAAGCTGTATTGTTGATGCGGAGGAATCGAGCTTGGACCAAGGTGTACCTGTATCAGAGGTAAAATGTCCAATTGCACGGAGGGATGATGCGGACGACCGCGGACATCCCGCTCTGTCAAGGCTACGCATTTTGAGTCATTTCACTTGGACATGGACGTCATGCCACGGATGGGCGTGCAGGCAGATGACTTGACGTATACACCCACCCGCGACGGAGAACAGAACTGACTGTCTATACCCCCAACAAAAGACAAGAAACCACTAGCCTGTTGACATAGGAAACAATATAACTCACTTCCACTACGTACACCTGGAGTATGTTATAGGTTGAGGAAATTTCGATACTCACTAAAAAGCCACCCTAACTACTACATAGAAACTAGCCATTATATGTTTCAATTACAACAGTAGTAGATCCCAAATTACAGTACAGATACATGTGCAGGCACGTTACATGGTGGCGAATGAACGATAGGCAGATCTTGCAAGGCGTTACACCACATCAGCCACAGCGCTCTAGAACAGGCATCCGGCATCTCGAATGTTCTTCTTACACTCAGCTCTCTTCGTCCTAGCTTCCTTCCTGGCGGTCTTGCGGTGCTCTCTGGCCTGTCGCTTCAATTTCCTAGATTCCTCTCTTACCTGTCGTCTGGCTCGGGATGCTATCGTCCTCAGGGCTAGTCCCTCGCCGAAGACCTCTTTGGCATTGCCCCTCGCCCGTTCTAACCCTGCTCCAAGCATGTGCTTCGCTGCGCTGACATATCGTTCTCCCACATCCCTCACTATCCTGGCATTGTGCTTGGCTCTGGCGTGCCTGTGGGATGCCACACTGTATACTTTGCTAGCCAAGTCTTGCATGCCTTGTTCGGCTTGTTTAGATAGCACCTGCACGACATCTCCTATTCCTTGTGAGGCGATCCCTTGGAGTTGCAGTAATGCACGCAATAAGCCGTCGATCGCTTCCTGAAGTTCGCGGAGGTCGTGATTTGCCGCCTCGAATAACGGCGAAAGCGCGTGCGACATGCGAGTGCTGAGAGAATTGAATGAGCCCGGAAAGGGACTCGGGAACTGCAGGAATACATCCACGGCTTTTTCCTTGCCCTTCCCCTTCGATGCGCTTGGTCGAGCTGGTGGGAGCATACGTAGCGAATTCGAACAGGGGGCATCGAGAGTCAAGGGTCGCACTGCAGGGTCAAGCAAAGCAACGCGGATGCCCGAACGCTCGTCCGCTGCCCAGCCAGCTGAATCTGGCCTTTCAAAGTCTTGGTCTTTATCTGAACCGGGGACCGTAACCACTGATGGGACTGCGGCACTCTGAGGCGCCGACACTGGGCGGAACACCGATACCGCAAGAGATTTGAGTGAGGCTGGCATTAGAGCGCGTGAGCGAGGGAGCAGATCCGGGGCCGCCGGAGACGGGGGCGGAGTAGTAGGTATTTCTGAGGGCGCAGCATTACTGAAGGGTTTGGAAAATAGCCAAGGCCAGAGTCTTTGACCCTGTGGGACAGGCGTCACCCGGGAGGGTGTGAGCGTGCTCGAAAACGTTCCCCGAAGTAATACTGTGGATCCAAATAGAAGTGCAACCAGGAAAGCAGAGATAATCCTGTACAAATTCGATCTTGAGCAAGACAGAGGGGGATTGAACAAAAGAAACTCTACATACACGTTCTGTTTGCGGAGTGCTGTAAACCAATGTGTTTGGGTCGTTCCTGCAGTAGAACCCTCTTGTTCAGAGACCTCCTTTGACTTCTCCACTGCCGAAGAAAGCAATTTCGCAAGTGCAGTCGAAAGCCAGTCTGTGGGAAGTGCAATAAATTCGTCCATACTGACTACGTTTCGCGTCCCGTCGAGTCTTTTGTCAAGAATATTCATTTCTACACACTGCTGCAATGCGAATGATCTGCTTGACTTGTCACCGGGAGTAGATATGTTAGGTACCGAATGATCAAACAAGACCGAAGGAGAAAGGTTCAGAAGAGAAGAGGCGAACCCGTCAGATACTGAAGGCAGCAGAAGGGGAAGATAGAGAGTGTTCGCGGGAAGAATAGGAATCGAAGGAGAAGATAGGGGAGGCTGGATAAACACGAGCGCGACTGTGGGACAATCCGGCGCATCGACATTCACGAACTAGAGACCAAGCAATGAGACTATCAAAGGTCACGCTAGTACAAAGCTTACCGAAGAGGAGCCAGACGTGCGATCAGACATGAGGACGCGGTGGGTAGGGGACACGTCTAGCTCCCGGTCATATGGCTCTTGCTGGTGAGCGTGAATAGAAACTTCGTATATGCTTGTCGAACTGCTTCCTTTCGGAATGATAGGATAACCTTTAAAGAACAAGGCTACCATGTCCATTAATGTCGACACCGTCATACTCTTGAAGTGAGGCAGTGGCGGGTGTCCCAGGAGGACAACAGAAAGTGCGTACGAGACACGAGAGGAAGGGCTGAGCTCTAGGTATGGTAGATCGTAGTTCCCTGGTAACGGATCCTGATAGGAAGCGTCATCATCGGCAGCAGGTAACGAGCGGTCGGACGAGACAGTTCTCGTATAACTGGATGGGAGTGATGAGACCATTTGAGCAGATTGATTGCTCCCGAGTTCAGAGGCTGCCTGAGTTGACTGCGACTGAGTTCGGCTTAACACGTGAGATGGTAGATCATTATCCCCGGAGTTGGACAGAGGGTCGGGGAAGGCGAGGCGGAGAGCTCGCGAGCCGCGAATGCTCACATGCGGCGTTGACAGTTCTAAACTGAAGTTATCAGAAAATAATGAAGATCCTAAAGCATCCGCCACCCAATCTTCCAATGCTGGGTCAGAAGTGGCGTGTTGGGAAGACGAGGGGTTGGGATGCGCAGCACGAGGTGACTCGACATAGGGTGTATCCGCGTTCATATTGAGCTCACTGGCCTCGGGTGTTAATCCAGCCCAAGCTTCACGGGTTTCACCCTCATATATATCGATTGCACTTCTGGCATCTTCACTGTCACCAGCATCGCTCGTGGTTAATGGTGAGTGCCGACCACTGACGCTACGGTTGCTAGAGAGATCAGTCCACCCGGAGTCCAAGTCGCTCAACGAGCCTGGATCTGAAGAGGCGTCACTGATACTGCCTGGTGTGTTAGGCCGTGAGGGAGGCATGGCTGGAAGTCGAAAAGAACCAACGTGGGCTGCCGAAAGGGGTAGCTGTGGCACAGTACGGCGTATAATGAGTTATAGACGCCTCGAAGTGAAACTCCGCTGGAACTTGGTGAGTACTTACAGTGCGTGCGTACGCTTATACCAGTGAGAGTAGATGGTTAACTTATTGAGAGTTTATACTTACTTACTTCAGCAGGCTGTTATACCTCGCATAATTGTATGATCGTGAAAAAAGAGACGGACTACTTCAAAATGATGTACCAGTACGCCACATTGAGTATGTGTAACAATGTCCTAGGCTTGTGCGTTTTCATTCCGACCTCAACGTCGGCGGCGGAAATAGCCAATCCTTACTTATACTACCCTGCCTTTTCTTTCTAAGCTGTGTCGGTCCGAAATGCTGTACTATGTACTGACCACTCGGACCTATGATGTAAGTACTAGCCCCGCAGAGCACACACATTTACTCCAAGTAACCCATCCATGCTATACTTAGCATTCCTAACCATTATGCATTAGCATCCTTCCCTGGCCGGCGCAGGCATATTTAACCAAGTGTCGGAGACGGCTGAAGATTCGGCAGGCCTCAGAGGGCCTCTCGAGAATGCCTGGGAGGTGTTGAGAGTCGGCACTAGCTCTTGAAGGCCGAATGATGCTCTACAATTCTGTCCAGACCGGAACAAGTAAGTTGTATTCCGAGTCTGGGTTGCGGCAGGTTCCGCAAATCTAGCCACTTACTAAAAGTCATAAGTATCATAATAGCGCTGCGCTGGGATAATATGGGAGCACGCACACAAATCTCATTTATAAACGCATATCCATGCAGCTACAGGGCCGCCTTATTTAAGGTCACGCGAGCTCTATGAAGTCCCAGGCTCAGCCCGCCTAGCACCCGAACAGGAAGAAAATGAGGGAATCTGGGAGACCCTGACTGAGACGCCGCCGTTATTAGTTTTTATAGTGGATGAGACGAGATAGATGCGCACCGGTGACTGCCAGAATGAGTGAGGAAATTCCGAAGTAACGAGTCTATGGTCGTTGATAAGGTGAATATATTCGGTCTGAGGTAGCGGAGACTGACCCATATAAACAGGGACCTGCTTAATGAGCGTAGACGGTTCCAAACATTCACGACCTGATGTACGTCAAGGAAATATACGCCAGCATGAAAATGTAGAACTGACCTCGGTATCGAAGGTGATCACTGGATCAACGTCAACGTGTGGTTTGGATTTGTAGCGTCGCTCTCACCATGGTCATATAGCATGAAGGCCAATGATGCACTCCATGAGTACTTTGTAGGGTTTATTACATCGGGAAGTAGATCAGAGTTACATGTAGCTAGGGCTTGCACCATTCGGACTTGCCTGATTTCAACGCTGCAGCCGTTGACTGAGGTCCGAAAGACATTCTGGACGCAAGAGAAGTGAATGACCTGCGGATCGTGCGCACGGCTTGTTATACCATCACTTGACGAGCATGCTATTATTTTGTCCCATGTTTCGCTAAGATGCGTATCAACATTGGAGCAACTGTCGAAGCCGGAGAATCTACAACTGCATCATTCTATAAGTTGCCGCCAAAGTTCATATTTGGAGATGGCCTTATAACTTAGGACACTTTTCTCCCAGGGTGGCGCCAGTCCATCATTATCGTCGAACAGAAGTGGAGTGAGAAGTCGCCCAGGTGAACTGGTGGTAGATAGCTGTAGACGTACCCAGGAAAACATCCTGTGATAGACGACGGCAACGAATCCACCAATACCATAGGTAGAAATTGCCTCGCTCTCCTATACTTATTCTGTCTCTAAAAGGCGATAAGTATAACTAATATCCAGCAACTACATTATAAAAACGCTTGCGAGTCAGGTCTCGGAGTTGTGGGTCCCGAAGTCACAGTCTTTAGCACTTTTTGGGCGTCCTTCAACGTTCCAGTTCGCGTTTGACTCTTCGAGGTGATAGTAGATTTTACATGGCTGGAGATAGGACATGGTAAATACCTGTAGGGGTGGGAGTATGTGATGCCGCGGTGTTAACCTAAGTATATAAGTATAAGTAGCTCCGTACGTTGGCAAACTATAGTAGTACAAGCCTTGCATTCGAAGCCCCATGTGGAGACTTACATACAGTTGTTTCCCGCCGCTTCTAACTCCTGTAATATTGGCATAAGGAAGGTATTTGACAGTTGACATACTACCGTGGGAACCTGTGTTGTGGCGTTGCGGATGTTATATATTGCCTTTCTTGTCATTTATCGCCTTGTACTTTGTCGTGTGCAGTCTCCCTTTCCCCGTTGCTTTTATCTCGAGTGTTGTTCGCCCTTGCACGAGTGCGCACTTGAGCGTGTCCCGCTTCTCGTCGGTCCAGGCGTATATGCTACATCGTTTGAAGTGGAAGTCTTCTGATAGCGTGGTTTATCGGCGCAATCACTGCGTTTAGACTCCCTTGTCTCTGGATTCGCCGAGGTCTGCCAAGCTCCGAAGACATGACATCGACAGACCTTCCCGCAGATTTCGTTAAGTGGCACTTAATGTACCGTTCAGTTATCTGCGTGTGCATATGTTTATGTGCCCTGTACACAGCCTCTGAATACAGGACCTCAATGTACCTCTGAAGATGCCTATTCACAGCCAGCAAGATCTAGTGAAGCACCTAGTCAGAGGTGTGTATAGTCCAAGTCATTGCATCCCCTGGTTAGGTCTGTTCAGTCAGTCTCTTCAGAACTGTGCATAGCTACATATTCCCCAGCTTTGACTTAGCAAAGTTTCATCTTTCATAGTTCTGTCATATATCAGTGCTGGCCTGTAGTCTAGATATGCCTCAGTGCCCATTCACCACATTTTAGGGGTTAGTAATCCTGGCCCAAAGGCATGTAAAGAGCTGAGTTCTGGTGGGGTTATAGTTGGTATCCAGCATGTGAGTATGTGAGGTAGCCAGATCACGAGTTGGTCCAGATATGCACTGCAATGCAGGCAACTTTGGTTGAGTTATAGACAACTATAGTTGCTCATAGTATGAATCACCTCAAATTCCAATATACTATTTTGTGAGATCTTCATGCCCTGAGAATTGTCCATCACCATAGGACAAGGTTCCATGAACATGGCCATTTATTCCTGCATATGCAGGTTACTCACACTGGTCCTACTTGCACCCACATCAGGACATATGTAGGCCTAACAGGTTGCTGTACTCCAAGCCATGCAAAGTCTGTCAAATAAGGTTAATTAATTATAGCCCAAATTTTTATTAGCACCCAGATGCATCGACACATGTCATCATTGACACACTAATATAACAAAAATGCATCCCCAATTTTTTTTGTTTCATCATTGATTGCATCCCACAACCTCCAATCTCCTATAGCACTATGTGGGTAATCACCTATGACCCCAATGATCCATATGCCAGACTTCCAGATTCACTCACCAATCCCATGCTACACAAGACCTGGAACAATCTGGGGATTGAGACTTGTTGGGATATGTGGCAAGAACTTGAAAAGCATGAAGGGACTCCACAACCAATCCTGAACCAACCAATGATGAGCCCGTGGATCTGAGAGTTCTGCTACATGGCAAAAAGGGTGGTAAGCATGGGGGGGGGTGACAATGAATAGGACAATCATACGAGTAAGAAGCAGGCAGGTTCTTATACCACAAGTTTGTTGATATGATATAGAAGACTGAATATACTCACAATTCTGTGCTTCTCTATATCTTAGGCTCAGGGTTGGTAGGTTCTGCACCTGCCCCATCTACTTCTAAGATTACTAGTGAGTTCTCATCACGTGCCTCTGTGTGAATGCTGTCAATTCACTTACCTTTCATGTATCACAAGAATCAAACTTTCCAAACAATATGGCTCAAAAAAGCTAGGTGTCTATGAGTCAAGATAACCATGAGTGATCAGTGCATCTTGGTGAGGAACTCACTCACTTGGTATCCCATAAATCTAACTGCATGTGGCAGTAGGTCCTTAGACAAAGACATGGACACTTCACTTTCAGGTATGAGGGGATCTGAACATCAGGAGCAGTAGCTGCATTCACAAATGAAGCAATCTCACCCTGATAACATCAGACCTGAATGACATGGCCAATAGCATTGAGGCTCACTGAGAAGATAGTGCCTCTCAATCTGAGAGGTTTTCAGGGTCATTTATGTACAAAAAGACAGGACTTACATGTTTAATGGTGCTCAATTACGTCCCCTGCAATATTTGATGACTAAGTATGCAGTTAGATATGTATCATGTAATAAACACTGATTATTACCTTGACTCATAGCTCTGGTTTGTACCTAGAAGTAGATCTCAGGGAGGCAATTGACAAACACAATGATGGTAAGCCTTCATTACCATAGATAAAAATAGAGACTTACTCTGGAAATTTGATAGATAGTGAATCCATGGGCCACAGCCACACTTGCCTGGTTAGGAGATTGAATGACATGGATCACAGCTGCCTCAAAGAGGCCATTCCTTGAAAATTTCAAGCAGAATGAACAGTGGCAGGATTAGTACAATCACAACGAGTGACAATTCGATATCACTTGCCTGCAAAAAGTTGAGCGATTTGACAATGGATGAGAAGGCCCTGAAAGGAGAGCTTCAAGTGAGAGCTCAGGCAATAGATATGTTCACCACTGACCATATAACAGGAGATTGTACACAGGATATTTAAAGAACTCACAGGGATTCAAGTCACTTGAAAGAAAACTCAAGTTCAGTACCCACTGCTTAACCCACCAGAACCCAGTAATTCTCTGAGGTGCAACAAGAGTGATGAACCTGTGATGACTCAACTATTGAATGAAGATGTCCTGCACCCTGTGAACCGTACTATTCTGGATAAAATGGCAGACATGGCCATTTTTGACATCAATGTGAGTCTCATGTCACACTGAAACATACCAAATATACCATTGGCATACCCATGATGACAGATGAATCCTTCCAAGATTGTGCTCAAACTATATCCAAAAATACCCTTCAAGCATGCTTTGCTGTATGAGTTGGCCAAGATGACTTTTAGGAGCTATGTCACAAAATATCAAGTGCAGACAAACCCAACCAAAGGACTCTTGGAGAAGGCGAACCATAAAGTTGCTTGGCACAGGAGAAGGTGAGAGGATGTGAGTTATTGGCATATGCCAGATACCACAGTTAATGTGAGGGTAACCTAAGCAGACACTCTACACTTAAGCGGTGCACTGGTGAAGGGGGAATCCTAAGTCATATACAGCTACATACAATGCAAGGGCATACCTGGTGAAGGGGGAATCCTAAGAGAAAACTCTAAGGGTTGCCTTTGCCCACTAGCTAACAGCTATATACTTCAGGCATCACAACTCCATACCTCTGAAGCCTGAATCACATAAGCAACAGGGGTGCTGAACTACAGACAGGGCCAGGGAGGCATTTGGAAGCTGCCAAGGGATTGATCTGCACAGCTATGGAACAAGATGCCCATTGCTGAAGTGGCACCAGGTGGGGTTGACTTTGGAAGGGCTGTGTACACTTTGCATGCACTTTGCAAGGCTTTGCAGGGCATGGAAATGTTTGCATGGAGTGGAACCTAGGGTGCAAGGACTTTGCAGGGTGTGGGAATGTTCACATGGAGTGGAATGTAGGGTTTGAAGGTTTTACAAAGAGTTTGCGAGGATTTCACAAGCTGCACAGAGGTTCCTGTCAGGGTTGCCATTTCTTCCTCTATCCTCCTGGCCAATCACACTACCCATGACCTCTGCCATCACTGAAATACCCCATGACGCCACTCCCATGCATATACCACTCACACCACTATTCCCTGGTCCCCGAACAGTATCTTCAACATTACGCCATGATACTTCACCCTCATTTTTCACCCTTTGCATCAACTCTGCAGAGTGCAGGGTCACCAAGTGAGGGCAGAAGTCCAGCCTACCTGACAGGTTTCACACCTAGGCCCCATCAGCGATGTTACCTCATGAAGGTATAGTTTGAGGCTTACTCTGTGTCCTATTACATGCTACTCTTCCACAGTATTCTAGTCCCTCTCGATCCATCCCCCCCTGCATTCACTTTTTTACTATAAGTACTTTGATTCTGCCTGTATAATTCTCTAGTTCAATTATCATATGTCTACCTTGTTATTTGACTCCTCACTAGTAGGAAAAACCTTAGTGCAACAACCTACTCCCTCATTGGCAGTTGTGCCTAATGGTGAGCTTGAACCTTTGATCGTATTCGCTATGCCCCTTTGGGGGCATCGCCAAGACCACTATTTGCAGCACTTCACAGGAGTGTTCAGATCAGCGAAAGGAACACCTGAACTGGGGTGACCTTTCCTTGAGGACATGTGTGATTCATCGCATACTACTCTTGGGTTATTCACTACAACTGTAGGCTCATGTTGGAATTACACTAACATTCTATCTTTGCCCTAAATTCCAATCTTGACAGTTCCCCTTACAGTTAACTGATGAGCATTATGTTGCAAAAAATGGCATGGAGACTTACAGTGGTCCCCAAGTTCATGGTAAAGTATGAGTTTAATCTGACAGCAGTGCTTCACATGGACTGGATGTCTGATGAGGACAGCAAGCTGGAGGGATATAACCTGTGCAAGACCAATGGAGAGAAGGCTAAAATGATGGCTGAGTAGAGGAAGACTCACTGCTGTAACTTAGAATTATGAGCTGTCATGATAACATTGGGATTTTGGAGGTCATAGAACCTGAGTGGAGATCAGGTTTTGTGAGTCTGGAAGTTTCCAGAGATTGGAACAGGGCTTACCATATAGTCTTTGACAGGCTACCAGTGTCATGCATGAACTAAGCCATATTCACTACTTGGACCAATTGGTGGCTGAGCACAAGAATATCAAGTACAAAAGGGTCAAGAAGTCTGAGAGGATGGATCTGAATCCACCATTTTCAATTCCGTTCCCATTCATGGTTGACAAAGAATGGGTTGCCCAGGCATGGAACGGAGAGTATGCTGAGTATGTGGGGTCTTGGAGGTCAATCAAGAATCTGCTAGGGCACACTGATCCAGGAGAGTTTGAAATCAAGGAGAAATTAGATGATGTTGAGGACAATGAAGATTATGATGAAGATCAGTTGATCGGAGATGATGCATGATGCCAGTGAGAGTGTGGAAAGTGTTTACTAGCTGGTTTCATGGACAGTAAATGAGTGAGTGTTGTGCCTAAAGTTGTAGGCATTGAGTCAGTCTGAGCTATAAGGCCTAGCATTATGAATATAGTCCTGAGACGCCATAAGAGGAGGGCACAGGCTTGGAACAAGACATGATGTTCAGTGTGTAATAGCCTCACAAGAAGTAGGATGACACAGACAAACTGCTCACAGTGAGCCTTGAGGAAGATATTCATTCTGTTTGGCAGTGGTGGCAGGTTTGACAATAGGTCACAAGTGGGATTTGATGCAGGAACATTGATTGCTGGACTTGAACCACTACCCAAACTGGAGGAGCCATCTGAGGTATCACTTGGATATTCAGGACCAGGAGAGACATCAAATGGATCAGCATTGTCAATCCCATCTTCCCCATGGGCCTTGGCTGCTTCCTCATCGAAGATGTCATCCAGACCAACATCTTGCTCAAATACCTTGTCATTCCCACTCATAACCATACTATCATGAGGTGATAAGACCTTGGGGCTGTTTAAAATAGCTTGCGAGACTTCAAAATACATATCTTAATGTTATTTCTGAATATATATCAAGCATATATAAGAATTAGTAACATATGATGCATGTAACATAATGTTTACTCACATTGGCTGGAACTAGCAAGGAATCATTGTTATCCTCCAAATTCTTGCCCTTTTCCTGCTCCTGTCCAACATTGATTGCCATGTCATCATCAATTTCATGATGAGGTCCTTGTGTGTTAATGATGTGTGTTGATGGCTGCAAGGGGCCACCAGCCCTTGATACTTTAGACCAAGTGCCTCTTGAATGTTTGGCTGCCAAAGTGAGTACTGGGTGGTGTTTTTTCCCTCAATTTGGAGGGAGAGATTGTATGTGATGTAGGCATGTAGCATCTGTTTCATGAGTTTGTCTCTGCCTCAGAGTGATCATCTGACCTGGCAAAGTTCTGTCTGGGATTGCATGGCACTGTATACACACACACAGTACCTTGTGTCTATTGGATTGTCTCTTGAGGCAGATGTTATAAACATTAAGGTACCTGGTATTTGAGTTATCAAATTGACTTACTACTCTCTCAGATGTAGCAATAGCTTAAGAGCTTCGCACCATTGCAGTTGTTGGAAGTGTGGTTGGTGGTGTTGGTACAAGCAGAAGAGATGGAGTTCTAAAGCTAATAAATGTTAGTACTAGTACTACTCATATGACTTGTGAAAAAATTTGCCAAGTCCTCCAAAACCAGCAGACACTACTCCCTGGATGCATTGTGGTGTGGCTGTATGTATTTGGAGTACAATTGGGAGCAAGTGCTCCACCAATTTAGACTAATTGATATGGAATCTTGTGATTGAGGATGTGGGGTAACCATGATCTGATATTCTTGATTGACAATACATGGTTGATTAGATTTGAGGTCAGTCCCAGGTACTTGGACATACAGCAGCTTGTGGAATCAGATTACTATATAATACCCAGGATTGTGTACAGGTGTATCTTATGACATGTGGTTAAGGTGTGCATTCCTGATGCAATCACTAACCCATAAAACACAGTGATTCCAGTGAAGATATTTGTGTTGTCTGACAACAACAACACATCTAAGTTTCACCAGATCAATTGATGAATCCAACACATCAACACCACCCCTCAGATGTGATCAAGGTTTTTTTTCCACATTGAAGGACACTATCAAGGTTGAGTTGATGATGAGGAAGCTCCTGTGTGAGTACTGTGATGAAATGTTGCATCCTGAGGTCAGGGCTATGGCTCATGGGATGATTGGTCTCTTTGGTCTAGCAGATAGAATGAGATTGTGATTCATTGTGTAGATATTATTACCATTGTGAGGACCTGTCTAGAGTCATATATCTCATGTCAAACTCAGTTACAGTAATCAAGCTCCTATTCAGACTCCTTCAACCACCAAGCATTCTTGTATCCTACCACCATGATGCCACTGTCAACCCTCGCTTATCAGGCCACAACAACTTCACAGTAGTAATATTTACTCACATCATAATGCCATCAGATATGACCATATGAGTGGTGAATGATCTATATCAAACTGGTGAGGAGGTGTGACATAAAGTTGTGGCAATGCTTGGTTATGTATATATGCACAGTGTGTGTAGCAGAAGCCCCTGGGGAACATCATATTATGAAGCTAACTCAGGAATGTCACATGCAGTTTGAATAGAGAGTGTGTTCTGAGGTCTACCAGTGATGCAGGAATGCCAGATTATCATGTGCTAATGCTACAAATAATAAACCGATGATGCCCATTTGTGGTAGGGTCTTGTTAGGTTTACACTGTCCATTCATGTTAGAAAGAACTTACTAGGATTTCTGTTTTGTACATTTTGTACTTGGCAGTGAGTTGTCATGACTGCTGTTTTTCAGATCTTGAGTTCAGTGTATTACGTCAATCCTCCTGTGTCCATCCATCATGCTAATATCAGCAAGGCCTCTGCAGTCTATCTCACTCCTATTTGCTAGTTGCTGAACATGATCTTTGCCATTGCATCATGATACTTTGCCCTTGTTTCACATCATTCGCATCTCCCTTGCAGCATGCAGGGTCACCGAGTATGATCAGAAGTCTGGTATAGCCAACAGATTTCACTGACAGATCCCATCAGTTGCTGTGCCCCATGAAGGTGGTTTGACCCTTACTCTGTGTCCTAAGCACATGCTACTCTTCCACAGTGTTCTAGCCTCTCTCTATCTGCCCCCACCCCCCCTGCATTCACTTTTTACTATAAGTACTTCTATTCTGCCTGTATAATTCCCTAGTTCACTTATCATACATCTACCTCATTATTTGACTCCTCACTTGTAGAAAAGACCTTAGTACAATGTCCCACTCCCTCATTGGTTGTTGTGTCCAACAGTGAGCTCAAACCTTTGATCTTATTCGCTACGCCCCTTTAGGGATGTCACTGAGACTGCTATTCGCAGCACTTTGCAGGAGTGTTTTTACCCTAAATCCTGATCTTGACATGAGTCCCTTCTGCTTCATAAGCTCCCAGTCTGCTTCCTCATTACCATTTTCAGACACATTGTTATCCCTCAAACCCTTGTCAGGTTTTGCTTGGACTCTGGCCATATGCTTTCCTTGGTGGCCTCAGGTATGGATTGAGTATCTCAACATTTTGGCTGACTCAATTCATTCATTGGAGCTTGTAGTGGTGGGTGCATTACCTCTTTGATACTCTTCATGACATTCAGCAAATTCATTCTTCAAGAACAAGGGGGATTGTCAGGGGTTTGGTATAGGTATATATGTGGTTCTATTGCATGCCCTGCAACCACCACTAGGATGTGTTCAGGTCATTTTTGGAAATAAAAATGTATATATACAGTAGCTACATATGGGTATAGGTGAACTATACAGATCTGTATAGACCTACCCAAGCTCTGTGAACCCCACCTATACCCACCTGCCTGGGTTATGATGAATTGAGCTGAATGCACCTTGCTAGACTCCACAAAGGTCAGTTGGCCCTAGCTTGATGGAGTGCAGAGAGGTTACCTCATCAGGCCCTGGAAAGATTCAGTAGTCGATGTAGCAAGAGCTGCACAGGCTTTGTCACACTTGCAATGAGGTGGGCTCTCCTCACCACAAAGAGAACATATTATCCAACCTTCTCACATATCGTCGTGGTCCGAAGATAGGGTTTAAATGCAGCGATTTTGCATCTTGCCACGGGGAAATCTGTCCTGAATATTATCGGTTGAGCGCCATCAGTCCCTGCGAGTGGCCATCTCGCTTCTGACTCACAGGTCAGCGTTATTGAGGAAGACCAATATTTGATGCCTTGGGAATGATTATGCCGCCCGTTGATGTGTATTAGTAATGCTTCGCGCGCTGTTATCAGCAGCCGAAGGTATGACAGTTTGTTCATGCATGATTCCCTTTATGTTTCATCGGTTTTCTGCGCGTTCGTTAAGTATGCATCCGCGTGATCTTTGTGTAGATTCGACTCTGTATTCTCAGCGCTACTGTGCACAGCATACGTTGTTCTGCGATGAGCCATCATGTGTCAACACCCTACGTCTGTCGAATGAAAGATGTGCGCCGTGATGAAAATGTCCTTCGTGCAAGTGTTTCTGTTCATTGGCCCACGAACGATTATGTTAGATCCCTGAGATCTAACACCGAAGCTCTAAGTCTTCGGACTTCCGAACTCCGAAGTAACTATTATGTTCCGTTTTAGTTCTTGTTGTTTGCCTCTTAAAGTATAATTTCATTCACAACCCAAGTAGGATACTTGTACCTCTCTCGATCCAACCCTCCGACCCTATTCCAAACTCCGCTTGTTATACGCCTCTTATATCCTTCTTGTTATACGTTCTTAGGATACAATTAACTTACGAGGTATTAATAGTCCTCCAAACTTGTATCCAGTTCTTTAGTTCGAATATCAACTTATTTCCTCGTTACCACCTCCAGTCTTCTCGCACTCCTCTCTATAGTTAGATACTATTATTTGATACCTCCGAATCTGAGCCTCTAGTCAACCTCCGAACCTCCGATCTCTGAAATTAGGGATCAAACAATAGTGGGTGGCGCAACCCATAAGTTGAAGCCAAGTCCCTACCCCCCTCGCATATCTTTGAAGTCCGACCTCCAAGTCTCCGACCTCTGAAGTTCCAGGTAACGTCCATGAACTTAACAGATTACCAGAATGTACGTACGTACTTGTTGGGAAGACGTCTGGTCTCAGGCGGATTGCTGTGCACTGTCGGAAAGATATATTGGAACTTGAATTAAGTTTCCAAGGCACTAGCTCAGAATAACAGAATAACAGTACCAATTCGAACTTATTTAGGGCCCGTTCGGTGCCCGGAACCCGTTTCAGTTTCCAATAGTAGTTTCAGTTTTTACACTTCTAGAAACTGGAATAGTTTTTAGACGGTCCTAAAAATTGATGTTCCACCGAACGCACCATGCAATCATGGTTCCCATTGGAGAATGACGAGATAGGATGTAATCAGTGACCAGGAATTATCATTCCCGATCATTCTTGAAGTCTATTGGAAAACAACTGCCGAAACATCAATCAATAGTATAAAGTAGCAGGTGTGGCGCCTGTGGGTGTTTTTTGTCAGCTCTTAGATCAGCAATTTGTCAGCGGACCACTCCACCGGTGCAGCACTATGGTACCCAGCACTGGTCTAGCAATACTACCCAGCCCAGGCTACCACCCAACTTCCCTCATTCCACTATCCTGCCACCCTCCTGACACCCTTTCAGGTAGGATATAAATAACATGGCTTTGTAAGAGTGAAAATAGGGAATAGATATAGTAATCTGGGGATGGTACTGATCTGGGGATCTGGGGATAGAGTACTGATATGGGTATGGTACTGATCTGGGATATGGTAATGATCCCGGTATGGTAATGATTCCAGTAGGGGGGATACATGAAAATGAGAGATACTTGGAGATGGAGGATACCTAGACATGGGGTATATGTGATCATAGGGGATACTTGGACATGGGGGATGCATTAACATGGGGGCTACGTTAATACAGGGGATACATGATCATGGGGGATATGTGATCATGGGGGATATGTAATCACAGGGGATATGTGATCATGGGGGATATGTGGACACAGGGGATATGTGATCATGGGGGATACCTGATCACGGTGGATACCTGGATACAGGGGATATGTGGATATGGGGGATACCTGATCATGGGGGATATGTGGATGTGGGAGATACATAAGGGATATGTGGGAGATACATGGTCACAGGAGATATGTGATCACAGGGGATATGTGATCATAGGAGATATGTGATCACAGGGGGATACATGATCACAGGGAATATGTGATCATGGGGAATACGTGATCACAGGGAATAAGTTATCATGGGAAATATGTGATCATGGGGAATACATAATCATAGGGGATACTTGGACATGGTGGATATGTGGACATAGGAGATACAGGGACATGGGGGATACATGGATACAAAAGATATATGGACATGGGAGATGTTGGAACTTAGTATTTGTTTTTAGTGAGATACATTAAACTACTGATTAATTAAATGGGCAATGCCCGCTGTGCGAAGCACGGGTACCGAAAGCTTGTCAATATATAAACGGCCTAGGTGGGTTGTGGGCGCTGCTGACTAAATCTTATGTCAGCTTTTAGGTCAGCGAGCGCCAGCGAGCTCATAGGCTATAGCCAGGCCACTGGTTCAGTGCTATACCCAGCCCAGGCTACCACCCTTCCCTCAATCACCATCCACCAGCCACCCTCCTGACACCCTTTCAGGTAGGATATAAATAAAATGGCTGTGTGAGAGTGAAAAATAAAAAAAATGTGGTAATCTGAGGATGGTACTGATCTAGGGATGTAGGGAATGGCATGATCTGGGGATAGAGTACTAATCTGGGTATAGTACTGATCCAGGTACGGTATGATCCCGGTATGGATGATCCTGGCACGGTATGATCCCAGCACAGTATGATCCCAGCATGGTATGATCCAGGTACGGTATGATCCCAGTACGGTATGATCCTGGTACAGTATGATCCTGGTACGGTATGATCCTGGTACGGTATAATCCCGGTACGGTATAATCCTGGCACAGTATGATCCCGGTATGGTATGATCTCAGTACGGTCATGATCCTGGTACAGTCATGATCCCGGTATGGTCATGATCCTGGTACAGTCATGATCCCGGTATGGTCATGATCCTGGTACAGTCATGATCCCGGTATGGTCATGATCCAGGTATGGTCATGATCCCAGTACTGTACATATGGGGATACTGTACTGATCTGGGAATACTTGGACAGGGGGGATACATGTACACATGAACACAGGGGATACTTGGACATGGGGGGTACTTGATCATGGGGGATATGTGGACACAGGGGATACCTGATCATGGGGGATACATGATCATGGGGGATACATGATCATGGGGGATACATGATCATGGGGGATACATGATCATGGGGGATACATGATCTTGGGGGATACATGATCTTGGGGGATACATGATCATGGGGGATGCATCATCACAGGAGATACATAGACACGGGGGATACATGGACACGGGGGATACGTGGACACGGGGGATACCTGATCATGGGGGATATATGATCATGGGGGATACCTGATCATGGGGGATACCTGATCACGGGGAATACATGATCATGGGGGATACCTGATCATGGGGGATACATTATCACAGGGAATATATGGACACGGAGGATACATGGACACAGGGGATATGTGATCATGGGAGATACATAATCATAGGGGATACTTGGACAGGGGGGATACATAATCATGGGGGATACATAATCATGGGGGATACATAATCATGGGGGATACGTGGACATGGGG